>KZ653071.1:50159-60844 GCA_001010745.2 Gerris buenoi | reverse complement strand
TTTATTTTATTATAATTATTATTATTATAAATAATTAGTTGTTTATTTATTTTTTGTAATAATAAAATGTATAGTCTAGTATTTAAATATTACTAAAATTTTAAAATTTTAATTCTCCTGCTTTATTGATTTGATATTTTTTGATCCACCATTTTGATTCAAGATGGCGGTCATTTTTAGTAACTCCTTTATTGATTTAGACGGTCAGTAAGCAATGTTTTTCTGTGTGACGTCATTCAATTCAAAATGGTGGACTTTTATAAGAAATTTTTAAGATTGTATAATATCTTGAGAACTGCTCTATCTAGAACCTTGAAATTTGGGAAATAAGTAATTTCTGATATAACATTTCCAGTAAAAGGACTTTTTTAATTGAAGGTAAATATATATTTTTGAACATAGAATATGATAAAAACAGCATTTATTTATACTCATAAAAACTTCGCCTCTCTTTTTACTAATAGATATTTATATTTGGTTTTTATATTTTAGTCGTAATTGTGAGGGAAATAATAAAAATGTTATATTTCTATTTTTTCTACATAATTTATTTAAGATACAATTTCATATTAGAGCAGATATTTTCATTTACCTCTTTTTATTTAGAATGTTATTTTAACCTGATTTTATTTAGTTTTCCCACCCGGATTTTTTTTTAAATCTCGTAATTTGATTCTAGTAAAGAATTTGTAGTAATTCTTTAAAACGCGTTTTTTGTAAGTAAACGCCTTTTTTTTTTAAATCGATGCTTGCCGAGCTAAAACAATGTATGAACCTTGTTGCAGCTTGCGGTTGTTGAACTTAAAAGTATCCGAGGGTTTATGTCTTTGAGTTAGTTTAGACTGGACTGTTAACTGGCAACAATCGGCGAGTTTTCCACTGAATATCGGGGGTGGAGGCAAGTCAGTTTTGTACATTGCATCTATTTCTGTCTAAAATCTCCCTCTTGCTGTTGTTTGAAGGAACTGCGAGACTAGAGTTAAAAACGCCGGATTCTTTATTTACATTACATCCTCTGGCCGAGCCTCCGGTGCGCTCCCATGTTTACATTGGTTTTTTGTTTTAAAAATATCCATTTCAGGGTCGAGCCGGATTTAGTCAGGTTGATGATCAGAACTTTCTTGACCTTCTAAAACATCAAATCTCCTTGTTTTTTTTTAAAGCGTCTATAAGAAAAATACATTTTAAACCAAATTTTAATCCTTTGAATTTGAATTTTTTTATATTAATACCAATGATTTTTCTACCTCTATTATTTTATCTCATTCACTCTCATCATGATTCTGGGTCTGATATTAACAATTTTATAATACTTAAATCTCGCTAAAAAAAAGTTTTCCGTTTTAATATGAACTTGACTGTCAATCAAAAATAACAACCCACACAAAAGAAGCTATATATAATAAAAAAAAAGAGGGACACACGAAAAAGTTTTTAAAGATATTTAAAAACACAAGCAAAAATAACACTTTCTATTCGATTCTAATTAATTGTCAATTCAATTAATTAGTCAATCAATTACTTGTCAACTACTAGATTAAATTATAACACTCATTTAAGAAATAAATATGAATAATTATGATTTAGTAACTAATTAACTGAGAGATCATAACAGAATTTAAAATTTTGTTGCCTTTTTACTATATATGTTTTTCTATTAGAATTATTAGTTCTAGTTTTATGAAAGCCTTACATAAAATAGTTGGTAGATATAATAAGTAGAAACTAGTTACGTGCATTAATTATAAGAATTCATTGAGTTGTTTTTACTCATAGTAAATAAATGGCGAAAGGTATATATTTGATTATTTACTGTAAACAAATCAGTTTCAATTTTAATAAGAGTATTGATTTATGATTTTTTTTTTAATTAAAGAGGAGTAATAGTAAGAGGTTTTCATAAATATTTATTACCAAACTAATTAATTTTATTATATGTAATTGAATATAATATATTAGGGTAGTAAAATGTATTTCAATAAGTTGTCGGTTGTGCTTTAATCATGCCGAAAGAAGTAGTCTATTCCAACTTTCTTTCTCAAGTCATGTTAAAAATAAACGGAAAATATTCAAATTGTATTCAATAGAAACAACGAGCCGTTGAGTAAATTTTACATTTAGAAATAAAGTAAGATTAAGTAAATTATTTATTTAGATATGTTATTATATCTATTTAAGGATCTACAAATCAAAACAAACATTTATTTTGAATGGAATAAATGTGGTTGCCTTAGCTTAGCAATATCAAATCACTTGACTATATAAATACTAGAGTAGACACTACTTGAATATACAAATGATTCTATCAAATGAAATGAATGGTTTCACTAGCATACGCCGCAATCTAGAGCTTTCTTATAGGACTAAAATTTAATATATGTGGACAACTAATAATATCAACCAATAAATGAAAAATACTAATATTTTTCTCAGGCATAAAATAAATATTTAACGAAGTTTTAATTTCTTCTCTTCACTTGAACAAACATTGAATATTTATTTGATGCTGCATCTCTAGTACCTCCATTCTAAAATCACAAGTGAAAAGTTTTGTTTATATGTACAAAGGTTATTATTATCCTGGAATTTCTTGAGCTCATTTCAATAGGCGCATCTAAAGATCTCATATTATCTTTGCCTGAATTAGTATAAACTAAATTATAGTAAGCTATTTTTAATCGGTTCCCGTATTTTACGACTCGAGATAGTTTGCCATTCTACTATCTCGCTGTATTCTAGCGCCGTCTATTATTAAGTCTACTACTATTCTGTATTTTAAGTGTTTTATCTTAAACCTTTTGTTTTCTAAATACCATTTTCTTTTAAAATCGCTTGGCGGTCTGAAATAACAAACTTTAATTTAAAATACCTACTTTTCTTGTCGGTAGAATCAGTTGCGAAAGGTCAGTGAACAAAAGATAAACTACAGTTGGTCAAAAATTCTTTCAATTCTTCTTGTGTTTTTATCTTCTTTTTTTAGTACTTCCAATAGATTTACTTTTCTTTCTATATCTCATTCCAGTCCTTAAAGCTTAAGATTCTTTGGTTTTAAATACTTCATATAAATTTGAGGTTTTTTTCTCCCCTATCAGTCCTCCTTTTATTTTACGTTCTAATCTTTATATTGGATAAATAAATGGTTTGAAAAATATTTTAATTGCAGATTAATTAATTGTCATGTTTATTGTCAAATAACTTAAGCCTGAAAACTTTGATAATGATAGTTTAAAATTCTTATTTGGATTCATTTTATTAGTATTTATTATATTGATTATTAAAATACCCTAGCGTAGTAAAAATTCTTAGAATAATGTTGACAATTGTAATAATCTTATTTATTCTTCCTTCAAACCTTTTGAACCACTGTACGTGTAAATTAGAAATAGTTGGTTGTTTTGACTGAGATTTTGTGGTACCACTTCATAATTATGACTAGAGAGGTTAATAAAATGTAACACAACAACAACAATATTGTCACCACAATTTTTAATAATTAATAGACGCGTTTCGACTTATAATGTCATCATCAGTATGCGTGTTAACTTAGTAAGAGTAAATACTGTACTCAGCTAACTATTTTACAAACATTTTTTTATGGTAAATTAACAATGCAAAAAGGGGGGGGGGGTAGATTCGGGTGGTGTAGGTAGCGGATTACGGAAGGATAAAGGTAAGGCGGTATGGAGTTGAGATCCAAGTCGGAACCCAATAAAGGTGTTATTCCAGGTAAACATTTGGTTTTCAACTTCTTAAAACTAAACAATGAATTCTTATATTAGGTACTAAAGCTAAAATATTTTCTTACAACTACTAGACATTATTTTACAAATATATTTTTTAAAGGTTTTACCAGAGCAGAGTTATTAAGATTTGATTTTTCGTTAAAACATTCTACATTTTTATCTTGTAATAACACTGGAATAACACCTTTATTAGGTAGCTTAGTACAGTATTTACTCTTACTAAGTTAACACGCATACTGATGATGACATTATAAGTCGAAACGCGTCTATTAATTATTAAAAATTGTGGTGACAATATTGTTGTGTTACATTTTATTAACCCCTCTAGTCATAATTGTGTAAATTAGAATATGGAATCCCAGCAACAAAATCCTTATTCATAATTTTAATCCTAAATTCACTAGTGTGAATTAGGTTTAAAATTAGTGAGGTACGGTTTAATAAAAACTGCATAGTTTAACCAACTAGTTTCGTGTAATTTATGCACATCGTCAGGGTTTAACTGCGGGTAATAGACAGTATATATACTAAACTTATTTGAGTATAAACATATGGAAGTTAGAAATAGGACTGAATGATTTAGAAAAAATACTCTGATATTTAGAAAAAATATGTTAGTAAATAATATAGATCTTTAGTTTCATTGTGGTTTTTGGCATGGATTTGTTTTGCCGCTGTATACACATTTATTGATGATAGTTTACTTGAATATATATGTACTCCTTTACGTAGTTGGAAATTACTCTTTTTTTACATTTTAAGGAATCTTCTTACTTAATTCGAATATTTTTATGTATATTTTTACTGGTCTTATTACTGTTCTTATATTACTTTGCTTTGTAAGTTTCATCGCACACCTATTACCCCAATTTTCAACCACTTCCCGTCATTCAATCTTCTCCAAATTTTGCACATAGAAACAACTAAGGTGAAGAATACAGAAACAAAAAAAAAAAAAATGTCATAAGACCAGTTTTTAAAAATGGAGTTTTTATATTAATTATTTNTTATTCAATCTTCTCCAAATTTTGCACATAGAAACAACTAAGGTGAAGAATACCTACAAAAAAAAAAAAAAATTACATAAGACCAGTTTTTAAAAATGGAGTTTTTATATTAATTATTTTCTAAAACTAAATATTTAAAATTACACAAATTATAAAGTTATTGTACAGGTGTTACTTAATGCATACGAGTGGGATGTTCTTTGGAACTATTTGCTTGATATTGCCTCCTTTGAATATTATGCGCCAGGCATTGAAATTCCTTTGCATCATTGCTCTGCCTACGCACTTAAACGATTTTTGCAACCTTATCCTGATTTCAACGAAAGTAGGTAGTAGGTAGCCGGATATACTGAGCATCATACATGAGGAAAATTAGATGTAATAAAAGTAGAAATATCAACTGAGATAGTACCCGTTAATTTTGGCTCTCTACAAAAACAATGGTATAAAATCTTTATGAAAAACTAGAATTGAATTATCATTATATTACATAGTAAGGTTGAATTTATATTTTATAATACATATTTCATTTATTTTTAAGCACATTTAAAATGTGTTTATAACAAGTGATAGTTTACTCTTGGTTTTCTGATTTCAGCTAAATCATTTTATTTTTATTAATATCTCGGATAATCTAGATTATTATACTGGTAAAACTACTTGTGTGGCTGATTCGTTTATGAACTACAAAATATTTTTTTTTCCAGCGCCCTCCATATTTAGAACTAAATTTAATTTATTTAGTTGGGCTTATAAACAATAATTCCTGAACTAGACCTTAAATTAAAATGTACATAGCAATTCAACTAAATTTTTACCGCCTCAAATTATTTTTATAACTGGCTGCACATGCTTTATGTATTGAAAATAGTAGAGTTCTTTGCTCAATAACAGATACCAGATTTTGAAGAAGAACGGATAAAAATGGTGTTTAACATGTGATTACCATATAATTAACTACTGCAACATCTGAATTACAAAAAGAAATAATTGGTTTATTCTTTCTTAGGCAAATGTTTTTAAAATTTAATAAGATACTATATAAAAATCGTCATCACAGTAAAGAGTAATGTAAATATTCTAAATATGTTAACTAGCTACATTATCATTATATTTAAATTTATTATCATTAAAAAACAATTTAGTATCTGTTAAGAAATAATTAAATTTAATTTTCCTTCCTCACCATCTCTCTATCTCGCTTTCTAATTAATATAATCTTATATTTGTATAGCAATAATCGTGTTTCTACATTATCAATTACAATAAAAAATAAAATGTTTAATTAAAATTAACAATAAAAGAAAAAAAATATATATTGAGTTACAATTCATTATCTAGCTGATATTGCAATTAATACAGTATTCCAACATTGATCTTTAAGTAAATGAAAAAAAAATGAAATCAATTATTTTTTGTATTTTAAATTCAAATGTATAGATAACTTTTAATCATGTAACGGAGTAGGTACAACATTGTTAAAATTGAATTACATTAATACCTTATACTAATTATTTATTCGGATTTGAAAGTATGATTTAACATATAATAAGTAAATGTATTAGATTCGTGATGTCTGTCAAACATCCTGTGAGTTCATGACTTGTATTGATATATTTTATACGCATATGTATTTATAGCATATTGGATTAGAATGAGATAAGGAATAATTAGGCAAGGAGGCCAGGGTCGGGATTAGATTTTGAAAGATGTTTGAGATGAATCTCTCTTCTATAAGAACTATACTAATAGGAAAGCTATGTTCTAGCCTCCTTCAAAACAAATACATAATACTCTTGGAAATTACACCAGCTACTCTTGTTCATTTTTCACTTTTACCTGCTAGTATGTCTTACTTAAATTTACATAATTTGAATTTAATTTAATCTGTTATCACATTTTAAACTTTTTTGCACTTTTAATTCGATTTATTTTAAAATCTTGCTCACTGCAAGTTTCCTTTTTATTTTTTCAATGTTTGTTTGCTATTTTGAGGTTATTTTTTTTTCGTTCAATCTTTGTGGTCTTTAATAAAAAAAAATCCAGTCACGCACCATGACATAATGAGCGAATTTTTAAAGAAATCTGCGTATTATTGGCTTATGATAATTTAGGAAAATTTTTGGTTTAGAATTTGGATGGGTGAAAAAAAAAAAAAATTTGGAACACACGGGTACGGGGTACAAAAGTCAAAATAGTATTTACCCTTCAAGATGCATGTTGTTGGAAAGCTCTTTAAGAGTATAGTAATTGTTAGTTATGTACAATTTTATCATATTTTTATATAAAAGGGAGGTAAAATGGAAAAAACATGTTTTTATGCTATTTTTGGCCCTAACACTTTATGGACTCCAACAATTCTGGTCAACGAACTCATCCTTTCTTTTGATATTATTGACATTTTAAAATTTGTTTGTAATTTTTAGGAGCATCCTAAGGGGAGATATCGTCAGGAGTGACACATATATAATACATACATATATACATATACTTACATACATAAAAAAAGTGTTAAATTTTAGGAATCGATTTAGAATGGTCTGAAACGGATTTCCATGGAAAAATTTTTCAAAAATTTTCATTACAACAATTTTGAAGCCATTGCAATAGCTTAATTTTCTTCGAAAATTCCCTAATAAGCGGAGTCGTTAATCTTATCGAACAAAACTTATCGGTCATTAAGGGCATTAAATTACCGGTCAATTGATCGCTCGACATCTTCGGATGTTCCCCCCCTGGATGGCATTTTTGTCAAACTCTTTTCTTATTACTTCGAATACCTCCGGATGTGGATGCCATTTTCAGGTCATGATTTCAAGTATCTTGTTAGGTATATTTAGTATAAGTGTTATTCTTCCTTTATTTCCTTTCTCCTTTCTTCATTGATTTATAACCATACTTGAGATAGATATAGCTCATTAAATAATAAACTGCAGAATTATCACATATGAAGATAACTTTTACATTTCATGCTTGTGAACAAGAGCTATTCATTTAATTTAGCCTGTCTAGGATTATAGCTACTGGAGTTGAATCATCTTCATTCGTTATTCGTGAGGGTCCTAGAAAGCAGAAAATATAGCAATTTGTTTCGAGTTCCGTTTAGTGCTTAATGTGTTTCTTCCTGTTAGAGCCTAGTACAAGACAGTCTCTGTTGGAAGTAGATCTCCCCTCGACAGTAGCGATCTCGTGCTAGCTTGGGGTAGCCTGATATGATTTGCCGACACATGTTATTCCTTAGACTCCCTCCCCTTCGCCATATAATTTGACGGGGTCACGCCTCGTATCTTGATGACCCCCTCTGGAGGCTATGTCAACCGATTTTTATTTTTCATTCATAATTTCCGGCCCTGATAAATAAATATTTTTTTTATTACACTATTTATTTTTTATGCTTTTCCTCAATTGTTCTTGATAATCTTATTGATCGAGGTATCATAACGTTCTAATATAAAATATTAGATACACTTTCCACTGTATTCTAATGTGAAAAATAATCTAGCTCGTCTTATCTTACTAGGTTTTAGGGTTGTATGGGAACATTTGTATGGTGGTGATTAATTGTTTATGATACTCAAGTTTAAAGGCTTTCAACACGAAATAATTTGTCCTGAAGGATGCATCGCTTAATTACCTTTCTGTATTATGTTTTAGTCATGGAGTTGAGGCACTTAATTAGTGACTGATTGTAAAAGAATAGAATAGAGAATAATTTTTTAAAGATTATTAAAGCTATAAATGAATGCTTTACCAGTACTAGGTGGATGAATATTGATTGAACAAGTGTTAAAAAATATTTTAATTCTAACTTACCTGTGGGGCAGTGTGGGAATTTTTTTTTTTTTAATAAAAAACAAAAGCAGTGTGGGAACACATTTTTTGTTTTTTAAATAAAACCACCACCAATTATATAGTTTAGTATTTGTCTATCGCTATTATTATCGTTATACTTGATTTATATTGTATCAACATAAATACCTACTCCTTAAATGCCCTTTATTATTAACTATCTCTAATGTTTTAAGACTATACCTTCTATCTGAAAGCATTCGTTATTTGGGACGGTAAGAATATTGGAGTTTTAATAATAACCTGGAATAAAGTTTAATATTTATTGTTTTTTTTTTTGTTTTTTTCTAATTCTGATATAAAAAGTAAATCAGTTGGAAATCGTCATTAGTACATAAATGTATCTTAAAAATATATCGATAAATAAGTACCGGTATTAATTTGTTTTTTATTCTTCAACAATGTTGCCTTTTTAAAGGAGGATGTAGAAAATATATACATTCTTTTACTACTTGAAAAGGCTTAACAGTTCAGTAAAATGATTTTGCTCATGAAAGATTAGTGCCTTCGAAACTTGTATATTGAAATATACAATTTTAGTCTTTTCTAAATTACTTTTTTTCGCACTAAATCATAATCACTCGGGTTCTTACTCTGATGATTCGTGTGCATATAAATCTACAAAAAATAAATTATTGGACGCCATTAATTTTATTTTTATCGGCTCTTATTTGAATGGCCAATATTATTTCGGTCTGTTTCGAGTGTTGAAAACCTGTATGCCCGCATATATTAAGCCTTTTTATCTGAGTTTTTAACTTATCTCCGTAATATTCGAGCTGTCAAAGCTTCTTAAATTTCTGCTGCCGTGTCTTGCATTGATATCTGCCGAAAATTTACTGCTGACTCTTTATTCTGAGTCATTAACCTTAAAGCGTGAGAGCGGGCCTCCGACGGGACATGCTGCTATCGACACATCCATTCATTTACCGACACGTCGCTTATAATTGATTTTTTTCTCTTTCTTGCCAACTCTACTTGTTTTTTAAGTGACCTATTTACAATAAGTGGTTCCTGTGGTAATCAGACTTGCCTCTTGCCTTTTTGCCTCATATCAGTGAAAAAACACTTGTATCTACGTTAAAATCTTAATACATATAGAAAACTTAAAGCCTCATCGCTATAACTTATATTTATTTTCTTTGTCGTAAATGATCTAAAAAACAAATTGTAAATTAAAAATTCGCTTTATACTTTCATTATTTTTCTTTATTTATTTTTGTATAATTTGTAAGTCTACCAATCTATGTTGGGTAACTCTTGGAGGCACTGTAGTTGATTTTTTATAGAACCTATGTTTTGTTTTTTAGAAATTCCCGGTTTGAATTTAATTAAGAGATTTGAAATTTTCTTGATTATCGTTTAGATTAAAAGCAAACGAAGTAAAGTAAACTGATTAGATGAGTGATGATTATGGCGCCTCTTAGCTATAAATTGATTAAACGTTATGTCACAAGAGTCAGTCTGATGTACATTAATATTTGTTAGGCCTAGAAAAAGACAGCCGGATCTATTATAATGCAATATATCTGGTAAATTAGCCTGAGAGAGAAACCTCTCCCAAAACTCATTTCTAATTACAAACGAATTTAAACAATTGTTTCCAACTCCATGATAGTTGATTGGTGATTTTTATCGTTTGAACCATTAGAGGAAGCATTTAGTGCTGAAATTGTTTTGTACTGTTGTGTTAATGGTTACTGTACTCTGTACAGTATATTAAAAATAATTGCGAATTGATTTTACAAAAATGTATTTTGTTTTATCGTATTTTTTAAAATTTTACTTATGATAAGTTTATTTAAAGTATCAATTTTTCTTGTGGATTACCTCTAAGTTTCGTTTTGTTTTAACTAGAAATCATGAAATCAGTACGCTATGATTTTATTTTTTCTTGGGGTCAAATTAATTTGTTAAATAGTTTGAAAGTCAAAAATCATATAAATATAAACGATGTGTAGCTATTTTTTTACTGGTCTTATATTACTTTGCTTTGTAAGTTTCATCGCACACTTATTACCCCAATTTTCAACCACTTCCCGTCATTCAATCTTCTCAAAATTTTGCACACAGAAACAACTAAGGT
>KZ653071.1:19398-37284 GCA_001010745.2 Gerris buenoi | reverse complement strand
ATATATATTTTTTTTAATTACACAGTGTCACCTTCTCGTTTAAAACAATCGTTTAAAGAATAAATATTCCTAATCGAGTGTGAATAAAGTTTAACCTAAAAGTTAACATTTATAAATACATTCTACTAAGAGGGAAGAAAATGAATGAATGCTCGATTATTATGGACAATGTCTTAAGTTCAGCCGGAGATTATTTTAGCGTAATTCAAAAAATTCACACTGACCTAAATAAGTATGTTTTCACGCCTGAAATAGTACCTGAAACCTTAAAGATAATCCTAGTATTGATAAACAGTATCAATTTGATTTGAATTTTAGCTTTACTTATTCAATTTCGTTTTGCGCTTCTTTGAAATCTGAAGGTCGCTCAGATAAGGAGAACCAATCTCTTCTACTTGTGATGATGCTTGATAGTTTTTTTGTTTGAGGACATCATCTTTCTTGTTAGAAAGGAGAGAGGGGTGCTCCTTCGTGAGTGACCTTCAGATAATGAAGGAGACCACATTTTTTATAGATATAGAGCAAACAAATAGCCCTGTAAAAACACAAGACTGTTATGATAACCTGATTATATATGATACCCTAACTCTTCGTTGTTTAGTTTGTAACTGACCTTATTTACTCCTCCCCTCCTAAAAAAATAAAATAAAAAAAAAAAATAATAATTTCTCTCTCGTTTTAGAAAGTGGGAGTATAGAATAATTTTTTGTCATAAAACTTGAGGAGGCGTCAAATTACAAGTGTGGTTGCAAACAGGTTACGTAATGAGATATTTGCATCAGGTATGTAAAAACGTCAGAAGTACACGCGTTACGCGTTATCTAGTCATGTAACGCGACACTTACTCGCACACTGACACACATTCCACTGGTAATCAACGGTGTCTGAAAGTAAACACCCACGCACTCCTAAACCTACTTTTTTCTTTTTTGCATGTTCATGAAATTTATATATTTTTAAAATTTGTTGTATAAAGGTTATTATTAATCAATTTGAGTAATTACTATAAATTAATTGGTGCTCTTTTTATCTAGTTTTAAAACCTGTTATCTCTTTTTATGTTATTATATTATCATGGTTTTATAACTATGTTTATAGTTTAAATGCAGCGATAATATTAGTTTTGTAAATGAGAAAATAGTATGTATACATATATATATATATATATGAGTCAAAATGCAAGTTGCTACCGCAAGTTCGTAAGTTATTGAATGAGGATATCCCTACCATCGATACTTGCTTGATCTGGAGATCACTGGACCGGTTTCGGCTAAACGCCATCTTCAGCAGAGTCGAAGTCTCTCGTAGCACTCAACACACTCATCGAGTCTACATGAGAGAATGAAGTTCCAAATTCATTCTATATACATATATCATATATATGTATATATATATATATGTATGTATATATATATATATACATACATGACTATGGTCATTCAATTACATGACTAAAGTCATTCAATCATGTTCAACGAGGTCAGTTTAATCGCAATTTTCATTCGACGATACTTAGCCAATCTGTTTTGTTTCTAAGCTCTTGGTTTTTTACGGTAGATATTATTAAAGGACAGAGAGACAGGGCTACTTGTTCTCTTAATCGATTCCGTTAATCGTCGGTGCTTAGTTCAATTGTGAACTTTTGCTATGGCACATTGATCCTATAAAACTTAAAATTATTTTTATTTTTATTAAATTTATAGACAAATGTCTGGAACGTGTAACTAATGGTTTTTATGTAAAATTACGAGAGATAATTTTTATTTTATTCCGGTTTGAAGAAGCAAGAACTAGTAGGGTTACGATCGACTCCTCAGTGCCAATGATGGAACGATTGTTAGTTATAACTTATTTTTTTTATCATATTTATTCTTTTTAGATTTTTTTAACATGGAAATTTTATTTAAATAATTGAAAGAGAGGTATAAAATGAAAGAAAGGTTAAAGTTTTAATAATAAGAATAAGGGTAAATGAGTGCTACGTTGTTATTACTGTTGCTTCATCATTGTTCTTTTCTGTCTTGCATGTTGTCATAGTCTAGACTTATATAACCAAAAAGCCTTCGAAGGTTGAAAGGTTCCAAAATTGCATGAATGGCTCAATAGCCTGAGGTCATGCAGTCTTGTAGAGGGGAAAGCTAGGAGTTAGCGGCTAGAGAGAGAGGACTCCAAGTCTGGTGGTCATATTACTCTGGCAGACTGCTGGGCGCCTACATCCCTAACTCACCTGATCTCTGTGTCGTAATCGTCTCTGCTTTGGCAACTTGTGCACTTTTCAAAAACAAAAAAAAAAACTGTAGTCGTAATTATACCTTTCGGGTTTAAGGTCCTATTATAAACAAAATATCTATATCATGTTTTTTCTCCGAGTTCTGTATTTTTATTCTTCCTTACCCTATAAAAATTCTTGAATTAAAAAAAAAAATAGTCGTATTTTATTGAATGTCCTTGATTTTAATATGTCAGGAATTATATATCCTTTAAATCGTGTGCCAGTTTTTAAGCTGCTTACTTAATGCATCTTAGAGCTGCTTTGTAAAAATGCATGTATTTTTTTGTTTATTAAAAAAAATTCTTACGAATTTCTTATCTCATTGAAATTCATGTGCTTAGGTTTCCTCCTAGGGACCTCCCTCCACTATGTCTCGGTAACTACTAAAAATCCGAGCACTTAATTATGTATTTGTTTAAATACTTTCTATAATCCTTTGGTTTATCCTATCATCCTAGTTTCTATCATCCTTGTATACATAGTTTCATAATTTTTGTTCAGAATAATTTTTATGTCTTGTTTTAGAGCCCGTAGACTTAAACATAAAACGAAGATACATATTATATTACTGCTCTAGTCTGTCTGTGTGAAGTACCCTACTTAAAAATTTGATACTTTCCAGTTAAGTAATGAAGAACAACCTAAACACAGCCCCAAAAAATCATTCTGGAAAATTTTGCCCTTCCAAAATCTTAAAAAATGTTATTTTGGGAACGATTTGGGCTAAACTCTTTGAAGTAGTTCCATTGCGTTCGGCCGATGAAAATAAAAAGGCAACTGTTTCACGTCATAATAACTGGTTAAAATTTTATAGCTAAAACAAACTTTTAAATCACCGCCATCATGAGGGCTGACGATTATGCTGGTTAATACTCGCTTATTTCTTAGATTGCCCACGGACACTTGGTGTGCTAAATGCACATACTTGGTCAATTTATTTAATGATGTATTATATTTTTCTCAACCGAATGTCTCTCTTTAACTAGTTACAGCAAGTGTTTTCATATTGATATGCACGGAGTTATAATTCTCTGTCCATCCTTTCTCCTTTTGGGACTTTTTTCCTTAGCTGTTTCTCTTATGTCTTCAACGCCTATAGCTCATCTCCTTAGGCCGGCGCCTTGCATCTTCTGAAGTAGTCTTTTTCAGGACCATCTCTTCTTTACTTTCATCGTTACGCACGAATTGTCAATTTCCGCCTTTACCTCCTCATCTCTTATACTCAGGAAAATTTTATTCTCAATATTTCATATTCTAAAGTATTAAGAAATAATATTTTATATCGAGTTGAATTATGCTGTTATTTATACTTTATTTTACTACATTATTTTAACTTATTATCTTGTTCTTAGCTATAACGTTTATAAAATTATTTTAAATACTGATCGCTTATTAGAATTAGTTGCCACATTATTATATAAACACCATTCTTGAAGAACAAATTCAGCAACCAATTATTTACTTACACTGATATTCAACATTGTTTCCTTGAGATTTAAGATCAGGGTCAGGGTTTTTAGAACGTAAAATATGTAATATGTAAGAAACGTCGCTATAAAGTGATTTATCTATGTAGTTACATACTTTCTCAATTAATCCTAATTTCTTGTCAAAGCACAAGTTAATATAAAATACTTTCTATGCATTTAGTTCATTTTTGTATACGCTTCTAATTAACTTCACAAGTTTGTCCGGGACAAATGGTGTAACCTAAATTTTTATAATTTTAAATGTTTTAGTATTCTTATTTCTATAGTTTTGGTTTACTTTTTTTTTGTACATTGTTATACTAATCAAATAAAATATACTTAACTTAACTTAATATACATATTTCCAATAGTTTATAATTTCTTGCTAAATAAAACCTAGATGCAAGTTAAGAATTGGTTCATACTTCACCTTCTTTCACCAGCATACTCGTTCGTCTGGTGTTTATGTGACCAAGTATGAAGTTTTGCACGTAGGACGGTAATTGCTTACTGCTAAGTTCCTCAAACCGTCTAACCTCGGTACGTGCTTAAAATGCAGTCTTCATTTATACCCAGTTTTAAAGTTTTAGTGGGTAGACGAGAGATATATAATTAAAGGTGTAATAGGAGAATGTCTAGCTCCTCGGTGTTTAATGCTTGAATTTAATGTGACGACTTTAACATCTTGAAGTTAAGATTTTTAATTGAAGTTTTACTCTTGTTTGAATTCTATTAGTGGAGGCATTAAAGTAATTGATTATTAAATAAACTGCTCCGTATAGATTGAAATGAGAGATAAATTTTTCTTTGAATTATTCAAAATCGGTTAATTGGTGCTTAGTTAGAGATTAAAATGTAGATGTTTCCTTGTTGACAGGCTCATCAAGTTAATTGTTCGGTTTCTGTTTGTCTGTTTATCCTAAAATCCGTTACCTAAGCGCATAGTTTCGAGTCATGAAGTGGAAGAGTTGATTCGTTCGTCTAAGGGGCGTTTGTTGAGTATACAGGCAGTCACGTCGAAGCGGTACGGTCCATTTGGCCTCTTCGAGGTTGTCACTCTCCGTCATCCGTCTGAGCGACGTTTGGGTGCCGATCTCGCGTCGACAATTAGAGCTCATTAGCCCAGATAACTCGCCCCAGTTGGGGCCAGGGACGCCCCACCCCGGGCCTACCCTAACCTCTTATAATTTCGACCTCTCCTCATGTTTTTATTTTTTTCATCCGTTGGAGGAACGTTAACCTCGCGGGACCGGACGCGAATTACCCAACAGGCCTCGGAATAAATCTCGGAGGTACTCTCCGAACCGAACTTCTTTCTTTACATCGCATTAACATTACCCATTCACCCGTCGCGATTATTATCTGCTTCCACCATTCAGTTCTTTTTTGTGTTGAATGAAACGTCTAGAATAATACTTATTTATCCTATTTGTCTGGCCCGGCAGCGGGAGTGGATAATTTATTTGCATCGTGCTTCACGCTTGCATATGCCCGAGCACTTCGTGTATCCTTTATTCATTATAAAATACAGCAACAGTCTTGGAATAAAACTACATACATCCAACACAAAGCCTTCTCAGCATACGCGCCCCCATACACAACAATTTTATTACGTCACATTCACGCTTCCTCGGTGTAATCCCCCCGTAACGGTAAATTTTTTTTTTTTTTTTAACCAGGTATGATTCTAGATAATGTTCGGCGAAGAAAGTATTTTGACCTTAATTTAATTAATTTGACTATTTTTATTTTTATTTACCTCCAAATTACTCTGTCAAGGTCAATACATTATAAATATATATAAAATATGAGCTTTTTCATAATTATTGAACATTACATCAACATTTATCATAAAATTAAACCTTTTTTCTTAGGAACTAGATTTTTTTTCCGGGAATCGGCTTATAATGATAGATTCATATTTAAATGGATTCTATTTTACTACGATATTATTAGCTTGCTTTCTTGTTTGTTTGTTTGTCCAGTACAAATCTTGCAATCGAATTTTAACCAACTTCCTGAGTAGCTAGACATTTGAAACTTTTAGATTAGCTCAGAACAGGATGAAAATGCATTATTTTAATACCTTTAGCCATCTTTCAGCAGAATTTAATTTGTTTCCAGCAAATTTTGCTGTATGGAAAGTTAGTTCGGAAAAAAATCCGCAAGTTATTTTATTTGTTTCGACATGTCCCATATTTACAATATTCAATTTTGTCAAATTTGTGATTTTTTATTGTGAGATAAACATTGAATGGCAGCGAAAAAGGAAAAGTAAACAAATAAATTAATTAATTTACGTGTGACAACCAGGTTTGTTTACACTTGTGTCCTAGGAATCGGTTTAATTTTTCTGCATCTGTACTTCTTTACTTGTACACATCTTTCTTCTCTTACTGTCCCTACACGGGGGCATATCAATGGCACGGTTTAGATTCGGTGTTGGCGAGATCCGTTGTATAAAGATTTGTCCTTATATAAGATTTAAGATCTGCTCTCTAGATCTAGAGTGTTGTCATTTATGTGAAGTAAATAAATTTTCACTAACACTATATAATATAACAGTGACACTTATATTATCAACATTACATATGATTCAACAGAAAATTTAAAAACGTAGTATATAAAAAGTTCTTTTTATCTTGTAATTAATCGAATTTTTTAATCAAAACCTATCGTCGGAACCGTTTTCGAGAAATAATTTTTCCCCTTTTTTCTTTGTTTGGGAAGTAACGCCCCCAAATTTTAGGCTAAAATTATTTCTTAATTTTGCCTCGGGGTATGATTTTTCTGAACATGTATGCGAAATTTCGTAATCATCAACCCTGTAGTTTAGACTCAACACATCTGCATAGAAGACAGACAATAGATAGACATTTAAACCACTTTTTTCGACTCAGAGGACCTCAAAACGTGTAAATTCAATAAAAATCTAATTTCACAATACTTTATCTTCATATAGAACAGTAAAAAAAAAAAAAAAAAAAAAAAAAAAAAAAAAAAAAAAAAATGGAAACTTTTTAGTTCATAAGCGTGGTTGTTTGGATGAAGTAACATACTTGTTTCCTCTTTATATTTGTTCTCATACCGTATATATCTACTTATCTACTTTACATTACGGCTCATTAACGAGTTAAATTTAATCTGTCATTTTATAAATTAAATGTTCATTTTTGGTAACATTAGTGTAATATGTAATTAATATTTTATTTTATGTTTGTTTCAGGTATATAAATATTTTATGTTACGGTGCTGCACTTACCACTTCAGTCATATGGTAGATTTTAAATTTTTTTATACTTTTAAGGTCAGTCATTTATATTATGTTTAATGGAGAAAATATCGTACTACAAATATTTATATATTACATCCTGAATTGTCTGTTTATTTATACTACTAGCAGTGCATATAAAGTGTGTTAATTAATGTTATTTCTTAGTTTTTTTTTTACTTTACCATATACGAGTGTATAGTGCGTATAAAGAGAAAGTATTGTAAGGACGCAAAAATTATATTTAGATAAATATTCACGTTTTAAGGTCTCTTGGGTCCAAAAAGAGGTTTTTAGATAATGTCTGTCGTCTGTTCAGATACATGGTCTAAACTACTGAACAGATTTGTACTTAATTTTAAATATGTACATGTTTAGATAAATTGTTTTCCAAGGCGAAATTTAGGAGGAGGTTCCCCAGAAACACTGAAAATTATTATTTCTCAATAACCATTTACGACGATTTTGATTAAAAATTAAAAAAAAATAAAATAGTTAGAGATTGGATTCGATTAATAAAGAAATTAATATTTAGTTAAAATTTTAATAAGATATTCAATATGAATTGGCTGTAACCACGAAAACCCGAAAAAAAACTAACATAGAAAACACTGTACTACGAAATGATGTATTCCTATGAGAAAATCTAGTACGAGTTGTATAAGAAAGATTTTTGTATTTTGCTGCTGAAAAGTTTGATACTTTTTTTTTCATTGTGATATTTCTTAATCTTGCAATCATATAATAAATCAAGGTTACTACAGGTAACGACATAAAGTTACTCTCATATTATATTTAAAAACAACGTGTTTTTACTATCACGAACCGCTGACTAATCTTGGGAGAAAACTCAAGATTTAGTTGTTTTAAATACTTTTTTGATTAGTGATAAGATCTAGTTAAAATATGTATGAAAGAAGAGGGTTAACAAGTCAATGCCTCCATGTTCCTTGATCTTGAATCTTAAAATTATCTTTTGTTTACGTAAAGGAACGGGAAATAATCCCACTATGTATAAAGAGGGAGTTTAATGATAAACTCAGACCAGTCTATCTACTGATAACTACAGCTAATAGAACTACGAGTACTACACTCGTTTACACATCTCTGTTTGACAATTGTACTAAATTAAACTCGACTAAAAATACATTTTTTTTATTTGGTTAATAACGTAAGTGGCAAACGATTTAAGCTAAAGATAAAACTTATAAGTATTCTCTTTTCTTACCCTTTAATAATAAAGGAGGAGAAATACTACCACTTAAACGTTTTGCGTGAGTAGCTCGTGTATGTTAAAATAGTTTTGGTTCTTTAGTGCTACCCAATAAACAGTTATCGACATGTCAATGATGCACTAAAGCTACTGAGTTTAACATGAAACAAGCTTCCAGTTTTTGTTATTAACGAGTGTAGTGAGTTTTTGATTTTAGGACTATGAATTTTAAAAGTATGTCTCACGATAAATTTAATTAATCGTGTTTTTACTAGTCAAAACTGGAATTAACTAAAAACCATTTAATTGAATCCCAAGTTATCGTACTTGTTATTTACTTGATCAAATGATCTAGGTAAACTATTTCAAACTGAAGAATTAAGAAACGTTCCTTGCACATATTCCTTTAATTATAATCGCTACATATCATTAAATACAATAGAATTTTCAATTAGAAATTAGGCTATGGACAATCACTTTTAACTGCTTCTTAAAAGTGATTGTCCATATCCAAACATTTTTTTTTTTTTTGAGACTCGCAAATAATATATTAATCTTATGCGTCTATTTATTGCATCATTATTGACGCACATGTTATATCTCTTAGCATCAAACAAGTTTCGTTTTGATTATACATGTACACTAATTCCCTTTACCACGTCAGTTCTTTTTATTAGTTTTTTAAATATGAACATATAAAATTATAGTTTTATATTAATAATAATTATTTTAAAAAATGTTAGTATACTAAAATAATATTATAAAATTTTTAGATGCATAGTTTTACTAAGAGAAAAAAATAATCTGATGTTAGATCAAAAAAGTAAATAATAAATTAATAGTTGTATCAAAATTCTTGATATATTTAATTAATAGTTTGGTCCTTCAGCTGGGATACATCCGTTTGATTAATAAAACAAATCTCTCACCTACTATTATCTACTGATAAGAAGAAAGTAATTTTAAAATGCCTTCAAGAAATACAACCTAAAAAAGCTGTTTTGATATTTCTTTGCTTCTTTTAATTTACTCAGGCTGACACGCACACGTGTAAGGAAGTGTGTTTGTATATTTCAATTTTTTAAGTTACACCTAAAGATCATAAAATTTGACAGGGCAACTTCATATTATTGATTGCTTGGGTCGATATCAAGATCCTAACCAAACGTTGCCCAAACATTATGTTATTTTTATAGAAATAGTACATCATATTAAAAGGGACATGGGGCACTTGCATCCAATGATATATGTATTTGTTCAAGTTATCTGATTTTAACTAATGTATAATTATTAGTATGCACTTACCTAACCTAGATCTATCTGACATAAAATTCTACTTTGATTAATTTTAATACTTTAGTTAATTTATTTTAGTATAAAAAAGGATCAATGTTTAAATTTTATTTGTGTTGTGCATGGCGTTATATATATATAATATATCATTGACCATTTACTCTTAGTAGTCCTTATCTAAATTTAAATAAATTGTTTTAAACTAACTGCTATGTTAAGATTTATTGATCTCTCCACGTAAACAGTTTTTTTTTAAAGTTGAATTTTTGATCATGTATTAATGTAATCAAAAGAGATTCAGTTTATCCAACCGAAAGTCAAGAATTATTGTCTGAACATCATAAAAGCTGTGTGGCCTTAATGTTACAGTAGTAATTTTTTTAAATTTAACTTGTTTTTCTTTAACTATATATTTTTTTTTAATTACATATTTATTCTGATTTATTTCTTTCATTTAAGTGGTTATATAAAACAACTCCTCGTTCTTTGTTAAAAAAAATATTGCTAGGGATAGGAACCGAGATGATGCTCTTTATTTCTCTTGTGTTGTTAAAAAAACAATTTTCGTAATTAAACCGTTATTTGACAGGTAACGTGATATGGCGCCTCAGATAAACACTTCATGGAAGTACCATATCATCTGGTGTTAATCTTTTAATTACTCTATTCCATTTTATAAGTCTGTTCAACTCATTCAAACTAACATCTCTTAACAATTGATTCAATTGACATAGGGAAAAATCTCTTTGGAAAAATTAATAAGTCAGTGGTACAGTCAATGTCTGGGTTAAAGGCGCCACAGGCAATATACCCTTCTGGTTTAGTGTTAATTGTACCATTGCACGAAAGTGTATTTTCATCAAAGAATCATTAAGCTATACTTGTTTTGTTTTCCTAACTAAATCAACTATGTGTACAAAAGATATTATTTTCCTTAGAATCTTATGACGCCACAGTTTTTTAATCTTAAGGTTACCATGTGTTTAAGTGGAACTGTGAAAGAAGTCTAGAGTCCAAAGATTTTTACAACCATATTTTCTAATGCAAGAAAATTTAATCGTATGGCCCACCTATCACACTGGATAATTTCGCGATAAAAAAAGTTAAACAATATTTAGAGTCTTTACACTAAGCGATTTTTGTTGTAATTTTTTAGTTCAGTTGGTTATGGATCGTAAGCGCGTTGTTGAGATGTGGTTATTGTAGTGTCGTTCATCGTTATCGTTTTTTCAGGGTACAACCAGTAAACGAAAGAATTGAGATTACAGGCCTTGAGGATTTTACCACCAGAACAGTTATCACGCGAAGGTTTGACAGCGAACCACGAAAAATATTATGTGGCTTTTACTTAAGGGGTTTAGCAGTAAGCAGTACCATGGCAAATGTCGGAAATATGAATACAGATTACGTTTTAGTAAGATGTGAACAAACATTTATAATTATGATGTAAACATAAAATAAATTGGTTAGGCGTGAAGTCTCACGTAAAAAGGGTTTCGTTGGTATTGTGTTGGTATAACAAAATTAGTAAGAGGGAGGGGGGGGGAACACTACTAATTTCGATGTTTTTTGACAAAATGGCGCCGAAAATGAAACACTAACCCTAAGTGGTATATATATTTGTAATCTACTCTTCAATACCTTTCATTTGATACCCCACTTAAAATTTAAAAAAAATATTTTTTTCTCGCGATGTGAATTATCCGCCATTTTGAATTTGAACAGCTGATTATTTTGAGTTCTCTATATTTTTCCTGTGTGCGCGTCAAAACGATCTTTAATACTGGTAAGTTTCACGCTTTTATCTCTTTTGGTTCAAAAGTTATTGGAACCGTACAGAGTGACAGACAGACACAGGAACGAAACTATAAGGGTTTCTGTTTTTTGGTTTTACCAACGAAACCCTAAAAACGATATAATTCAATGTTGAGTGAAAAGAAAGGAAGAAATAAAGAATAGTTAAGTTTTCCAAAGTTTCTTACCATTTCAGTTCATAACTACAAAGATATATGTAATAAATTAAATGTGTACTCACCCCAATGTTTTGGATCCTTGTCACCAAGGTCGTTGAAATCTTCTTTCAGGACTATGCAAAGTTCCTCCCACGTCTTTTTCGTAGCATTTTTCTTTGTAAATTGTTGTTTTATCATAAGTTTAGTGCCCAGGATTACTTCATCCATGGAGGGTTGTAAGTACAAAATGTAACTATACTAAAAAAAATATATATCTATCGCTTCAATGAGACCCGAGAGAGTACTGAACCCTAGACGACAGACGACTAATCATCGTAGAGTGTGAAAACCAGTCGTAAGTCACGTATGCGACTGTTGAGACGCCACTGATGGAATCTTCGTATCCCATTGGTTGAGACAACGGCAAGAAAAGAAAGAACCGAACGTGTGGTAAAAATCCGTTTTCCATCTAGTGTAAAAGAAACCATTGCGTTTATAAATTTACTGCTAACTCACAATAAAAAATCGTACGGACTGAAATTGTTCAGTATGTAAAGTGCCTGCCGATATAATTAATTGAGTACCTATAAAGAGGCAATCCATTGAATTCAGATCTGAAAACTTTACTCATAAACAAATAATTTAAATTACCAAACTAAATCTTCACAGATCTTCCTCTGTAAAGGCCAACTTTCACAACTCTATAGATTTGTACTGAGTCGACACAAATGATATTTATTATTAATAGCAGAACTCGTTTTTTGCTCTATTTTTCTCTTTTATCTAATTTTTATTGTAAGTATTCTGTTTAAAGTGATGCTGTTGATTGTTGTAAACAACTGACATTTCAAGAGAAGTCTAATCAGTCTTCGTCTTAAGAAGGAAGGGATTGGTTATCTTATGAACAATTCTTTGCATTAAGTATAATTATTGGTGTTTGTTCATCTTCTGTAAGTTATTCTTCATTAGCTTTAAAATTTCCTGCAGGGTACGATTCATTCATCCAATTTCAACTGTTTTCTTCATGTAGACTGTCCATGCATTTTCAAATAATCTATTATAGGAAAACGATAAAAGGCATAGCGTTTAGCTCTATCCATTTACCTCCTACCTAATTGAATTTGTTTCTATTTAATCACGTCTGGTCTGGAGGCTTTCTAAAATCTATTGTGTATAATCGTCGAAGGAACTTGAGAGTGTCTGGGGTCAATTAGTCAGGGATGCTCAGAGCCTATGGTGGATCTTGATTAGGGTTAAAGCCAAGTCGTTTGGAAGGTTTTTGTATCTCGTTCCGGATCATTCAAGTCCCCCGTCAACTATTTATCCATCACTCAGGTGTCTCTTCGCGGTAATTAATCAAACCCGAAGCAATTATCTGATCCTTAAGGAAGTAGGGGTAAATTAACGATTCCAGTTTTTTTTTTTAATGTTTATCTGATTCGATGGCACTGCTAATATTTTATTATTTCCTTTTCAAATAAAATCATTTTTACGATTAGTTCTGCTTGTGTTAATATTTCGGAGATCATTATAAATTCCTTCGTTTACAATTTGATGTAACTTACTCCAGGTTACTTTTGCAAGCCCGTTTCTCGTTTTAGAACAGGTAATCTCTGACTAATCCTCGCTACTACACAGGTCCATTAAAAATCGTTTTAAGTCTTTACATACAATCTGTTTGGAGTAGGTCCTTTAAGAATTTAAATCCTTTAAAATACGATGCTCACGTTCTTAATTACAAGAACTTGCTTTACTGATTATGTCTCGAGGCCATTTTAGTGTTTTAAAAGTGGTCAGAGCTTTACTGGATTACGAATGAAAGACGAAAGCTCGGCGTATTTATCTTATTAAGCCTGTTTATAGTCGAAAATCTCCCTTTTTAAAAATTTAACCTAATGATTGTAAAAAAAAAAAAAAAAAAAAAAAAAAGAAAAGAGAAACAGTTTTAAGATAATTTTAAAACCAACAAATGCTTAAAGTCAGCACATTAATAATTCTGGCAAAGATGGATCGTATTCATCTGGTTATCATTATTAATTTATAATTCTGTTACTTAAATTATAGTTGCTTTTGAACTCCCAAAAATAGAATTGCAATCGTGGTGATAAATTTCTCAATTTATGTTATGATTTAGACTTAATAGATTCGAAATAAAGCTTAAATAAATATTCCTATTATAATCCTGAAGGCTTCAATAATTTATTTGGGTGATCTTATAATACGTTTTAAGACCAAATAAATTAAAATGTTGGTTTAATACAGTTTAGTATCCTTGCTTGAGAATCTTTTAATGAATTGTGATGGTGAAGTTGCTCCAGTGAATTATTTATAAAATTTTAATTTTACTACGTTTTTATTAGCTTGCTTTCTTGTTTGTTTGTTTGTCCAGTACAAATCTTGCAATCGATTTGTAACTAACTTCCCGAGCAGCTAGGCATTTGAAACTTTTAAAATAGCTCAGAACATGATGACAATGATTTATTTTAATACTTTTATCCATCTTTCAGCAAAATTTGATTCGTTTTCAGCAAATTGTGCTGTATGAAAAGTTAGTTCGGGAAAAATCCGCAAGTTATTTTATTTGTTTTGGCATAGCCCATATTTACAATCTTCATTTTGAAAGGTTTCATATTTATGATTTATGACAGAAAATTTAAAAACGTAGTATATAAAAACTTCTTTTTATCTTGCAAGTTTTATTTTGTACTGTACAAAATATTTAACCGAGACAACATTCATGTTATCACCAGTTGACCGGTGTTTACCAGTAGGTGTCGGACCTGTTCTAAAGTGTTCGCTTTTTCCCTGCATTTCTTGCTGCACTAATACAGTTAACATACAGAGAAATACACATGAGATTATACACTTATATAAAAATAGTCTAAAATTATTTTTAACCCCTCCTAATGTCATACTACAAAAGCAGCGATAAGACATTTTTCTTTTAATTAAAAAAAAAGTTGATGATTGGTGTTCACAAAACATACTTAATTTAGACGACCTTTTCAAAATATCAATTAAATGGAAATAAGTAGCAAATTGTGTAGTTGGCACTGTTATCATACTACTTAACCATTTCGCTTGAAGAATTGACGGATTTAGCCAGATATATTGGATATATTTGAAGGCAAGAAGGAAGGACGGCACGTGGCAAACAGCTAGTTTAGGCCTCTTAGTTTTTTTTTCTCAGTTATAGTTGTGAATTAATACTCCGCCTAATTCTAGACCTTGTCTGTTTTCATTTTTTAAGTTTAGAGTTTATATTTTTTTTCTTTTTTTTTTATTATGATTCAAACTTGAGCTGTTTCCTCGATCACGTTTTCTTATGAGTTACGACTTGTGAATATAGAATCAAAATGCTACTTCTGTTAAAAAATTATAGGTCTCTTTCTATTAGTTAGATTTTTTTATGGTTAAAATTCGTTTCTTTAATGAGCTATAATTTTATTGTTTTAAATGTGTACAATTAGGAGTGAATAATTATTATTAAGATTTGTTCCTATTAGGCACTTAAGGCGAATTAAAAAAATATATGAGGATATGGTACAAGTAAGACAGTTCACCGTTCATAAAACTTTATTTACAATGAATTATACTTATCTGAATCTTAAATTGGGCTTTATCCATTTCAGAATATACCCAACTACCAAGATCTTAATTATTAGTTTACTCATAATAGCCGATTAAATTGTTTAAAATTGCCCTGCATTATGTTTGTGTTGGATCTATAACTAAACTTTAATTTAATTACGTACATGATAATCCTTCTTTCCCATCTTTGAGCTGTCATTTATTCTTATATTTTAGATTCTATTCTGATATTTCTTATTATATCACTCCCTTAAATAAGAAAGAAGAGACAAAGAAATAAAATAACGTTTTTGTCATTGTATTATGTACTTTTAAACTTCTACTTTCATGAATTGTATTTTATACGGTTTTTTTCCTCTTTACTTAAGTTAGATTGTCCAAAAGAGAAGAGGAACTTCTGTGAGTATTTAAGTGGTGATTACCGTGTATGGAGGAGAATTCCCAAGGAAATAACGTACCTAAACCTTATAAGGCCAGTCAACCGGTCTTAAAACTATACTCGACATTCCCTCCTGGTTTCTTTAAGTCCATGCCTTGAATAATTGGCTTACCTTCCAACAGAACACAAACTCCCAGGCCAGGCTTGTACTTTGCACTGTCTCAAATCCTCCCCATATCCTCTTTCACTGTTTACTGCTCTTATTGAAAGATTGCCTTCGCTTTCTATGGAATCTTGGGACAAATCCATATTATTTATTTATTTTCCTATTTTACTTTCTCATATGCGTAGTGAAAGCAAAGAGAAAGTATTGTGATGGCGCGTAATCTGGATTTTGAGATATTGATGGATGGCGTAATCTGGGTTTTGAGGTCCTCATCTGAGTCCAAAAGAGTAGTGTTTAAAAAATGTCTGTCTTTCGTCTGCAGTCTGTGTGAGCTCATCAGACTATTGGACCGATTTCGGTGAAATTTGGCACACATGTTTAGAAATATCATAGCTCGAGACGAAATAAAAAAAAATAATTTTAACTCTAAATTTGGGGGCACTATCCCAAAAAAACTGAATGTGAAAAAAATTATTTCTAGAAAACGACGATTTTTTACGGATATATTAAGATCAAAATTTAAAAAAACATATATCAGGAAAATTTGAAGCATACGCCCTAAAAAAGCAGCAAGAAGTAAAAATGAAATATTAAATAAATAAAGAAAAGCTCAAGAGAAGTGAGTGTAGTGCGAGATATTTCCTTCCAACAAAAAAGGTGAGGACATCCTACTTACTAGTGCAGTTCAGTATACTCTTCTCTTTCTTACTCACTGGGCTTGTTTATTTACAAAACTTTTCTAATATTTAATATAGAAAATATAACTTAAATATATATTTCATGCCATAAAAACGATGTTTTTCATTTATTAGTTGTTTCGAGTTTTTGTGATTACATAAAATTATTAATGAACATTTTATCAAAATCTATCGTAAAAATAACTCCTCCTCGGCGGGGAATCAAACCCCCTCTCAATCCGTCCGCGTTTAAAGGCAGAACTACTAACTAAACTAATCTTACAATTAGAATTGTTTTTTGACACTCAGGTTGACCAACCTATGTGGGGGAAGAAATAAAGCCACTAGGCCTGTAGGAAAGGTGGAGCATAATTTGTAGGAAAGGTGGAGCATAATTTGTTGGAAAGGGAGAGCATAATTTGTTTGTTATCAAAAGAAGGTTATTTTACTACTTGAACAAATCGCGATCTTTTTATATGGTTTTGAATTTAATGTTAGTTAATTTTCTTTATAGAATCATGAAATTTAATGTCGGTAATAAAACTTTATGAAAAGTGTGGGCATAAAACTACTTAGATAAAGAATTAATTTTCCTAACAGATGTTAAATTGTAATTAATGGAAGTGTAAGAACCTTTGTTAATTCAGTCGTGGTTTAAATTTTAATCTTATCAATTTTTTAATTAATGTACTGTGTGAAAATGTAGTAGTTATTATTTTTCGGTTAATAAACAATAAACCCTATTATATAACATAGAAATATTGCCCTTTTATGTTTATGTACAACTGAATTTTCAGCTCATACTTCATATTTCGTACATGATTTACGATAACGATTACTGAGTTTATTAATTTTCTGTTTGTCTTACTTTACCAGATTAACATAACAAATTGAAATTACGGGTAGTATATTTAGTGCATTATATTAAATATCGTAAAAGTTAAAATATAAAAGTGAATTTAAGTGGAGGAGGTTATAAAGTCTCTTCGAACGGTTACCCTTAGGCATGCTCCTCTCCAATAGAGATATTTTTATTTGCCTAGTTGGCCCGACCTTCTAAAATTCCAAATTCCAGCTTTATTGTCTATTTTCCCGCGCTGTCAAAAAACAATTCTAATTGTAAGACTACTTTATGAAATATTTACATCCGTATTTTAATGTACAACATTATAGAATTTATTAATAAAAATCGTCGGAACCGTTTTCGAGAAATAATTTTTTTCACATTCAGTTTTTTTGGTGTAGTGCCCCCAAATTTAGAGTTAAAATTCGTTCGGGTCGGATTTCACCGAAATCAGTCCAATAGTCTGATAAGCTCTAGACGTCATGAAAAGATATTGTGACCTCTCGAAGGATCGAACTAGGAACCTTTTAATTTTTTGTTAGATTTTTGAGGCCTTCCGTCTAAATTTGTTTATATATATAGATAGGTATTCTTTTTTTATGGAGTAGGATAGGGAAACAAGAAAATTTTATTTCATAATTTAATAACGTGTATGCTTAATAATCTACGAAACCCTAAATTGTATTTGGATGCAAATACTTCCCTGCAGTGGCGTAGCGTGGTTTGAAACGCCCTGGAGCTATAGTGACTCAATTACCC
>KZ653071.1:0-18800 GCA_001010745.2 Gerris buenoi | reverse complement strand
CCCCCCCCCCCCCACCTTCCAAAAAAAACCATTACCATATGACAACCATCCAAATAGAACGCTCTTAGCTGTGCCAATACTTTATGGAATTATGGGAATTTATGGGAATTTCAGTATTTCTTAGTGGACGTGAAACATACACTATTGGCATCGGATCACTCAACGGGACACTCACTCACTGATCGATTATTATTTTCTTAAGTATTGTAATTAAATATTAGGGCATGCAAATGCATTATAGTATAATATATTATTCAATCTAAAATATGTTACAAGTAAATTTTTTCAAGACATCTGCAATTTTTCCCCCCAAGGAGGATGCGCTCCCTTAGATTCTGGCGCCCTGGGGCGACTGCTCCATTCGCTCCCTTAGCGCTACGCCACTGCTTCTCTGTGATTTTTTTTTTTAAATATACTTGTCTTTTAATACTTTGTTCAATTCATTATTAGATTACATTATGACAAAGGTACGTACGTAGGTAGCGGTACGTTTTCCCTAGGATGTAATACTAATGTTCATTTTGTTTTAATTTATAAACAAATATTATAGGTGTAACAATGAATAGAAGGTCATTCCTAATAGAGTAGTAAATGGTCAAGTCATTTATTAAAGTAATAGTTGTGGAATATGTATTGCATCACTTAAAAGAGAATCAATAAAATTTGTTTACTATAAGTATTTTTTCGCCTTGCAATGAAGCGATAAGTCAGTCTCATCTTCATTCGGAATCGAGACTTCCATCTGAATTTATTTCGACCTTGAGCTATCGCATATCGATAACTGTAGTTCTATATTGAGGAATCCAATATAAGACTATCTGTATGAGACGATACGGCACAGACAGTGCTAAAGAAGCTCACACGTTCAAACAACACTGCTGCGTGAAATCACCAGACCACCGTGGGTTGTGCAGGCTTAGCTGACTCTTATCTGTTAACTGTAAAATGTGTTTGGCTCCCAAGGTTAAGCAAACACGGGAGTAAGACAACACTCGGTGCGTTACACACTCAGCATGCCTTGTCTTCTGCAAATCTTCTCTTTCTAGTCAATGACACTGAATCAACATATCTTATACTTTTTTTACGAATCTTGCATCTTGCAATAAACATAATTCATATAGCTCGTGAGCCTCTTCATTATAATTGTTTAAAAAATATTTAAGATACTACTATTGGTCATTAATTCGATCTTATTTACGATTAAGAGTGTTAAAAGATACAGGTATGTAACAACTTTCAATTGGTTCGATAACTGATTGATAAAATTAGTATAATTTTAGACACGTGTTTATATTGCATTTATCTCTTTAGCCATATCTGATATTAGTAAAAATGAACATTTTTGCGTTAAATTTGTTGTATTTACTGTTGTGTAGCCTTTCTTGGTTAGTCTCATGATGAAATTGTATTTTTTCCGTCGTGTCTTGAAACGTGTAGGTGCAGGTTCCAACCCAGGATTGGAAGTACCTTCAGGGAACTATGCATGTTGTTTTAAGGAAGAAGCAATAAGAAACGTTGTAATTATCTTAGAACAACATATACGATACGCTCCCCTGAAGATGCTCCATCAGTACCCTTCAAGGTCACCTCGGAAAGACCTAAAACTTTACAATTCAGTAATATGGTTTAGTGTCCCCCGGGATTTTAAATATTAAAATTTTCTCTAGTTTAAATGAAATCACCTAATTTACTTGCCAATTTTTTTGTGTCAAAGGTCGAAATAAAAACATTGAGTCAGTGACATGACCACCTAAGTTAAATGAATCGTTGAATGGGTTAATAGATTAGGTCGGATCGGACGAGTAAACGTGTCTACTAAAACTATATTCCCCTAACACATAAATTATTTTTATAGCTTTTTTTCTTTTTTTTGTAAATCTATTAAACCTCGTATATTTAGAGTCTGGGTTCTAATTGTGTCAAGATTTTTATATCTCACCTTATTACATAGGAGTAGGGAGCATCATGTGTTTCTTTCTAATTTTATTTCACGTTACCGATCTTTCTTCTATCCTCAATGAAAGTAAATATAGTTTAAAAGGCATTATTAAATTTAATAATATCGATTTGTTCTTGCCCTGTTCTTCTTTGTTTGTGGTGCAGCAGCCCGTGGAGGGTCTAGGTCTGACAAAGGGCTTAATGCGACTATTTGCATTTGTAATGGATATCACGATGTTATTCTGGAGCTCCTTAAGCTGTAATTAGCATATACAACGAGTTTGTCAACGCTTCACTCAAGCAGCTACTATTTATACAGGGTGGCACAAAAGTATGGAAACCCTTGAAATGCATTTTTTTTTGGAAAAAGTTAAATACAAAAATTTCAGGATTTTTCCTTAGCTATTCAATGATGACCTTGGATTTGACCTTAACCTTGCCCTTCAGGGTCATTTAAGGGTCAACTTTGTTATTTTAAATGGGAACCCCCATTTTTTATTGCAGATTTGAAAAGAGCAGGAAATTTTACGTCAAAATATCCCACCTTCCAAAAAAAACCATTACCATATGACAACCATCCAAATAGAACGCTCTTAGCTGTGCCAATACTTTATGGAATTATGGGAATTTATGGGAATTTCAGTATTTCTTAGTGGACGTGAAACATACACTATTGGCATCGGATCACTCAACGGGACACTCACTCACTGATCGATTATTATTTTCTTAAGTATTGTAATTAAATATTAGGGCATGCAAATGCATTATAGTATAATATATTATTCAATCTAAAATATGTTACAAGTAAATTTTTTCAAGACATCTGCAATTTTTCCCCCCAAGGAGGATGCGCTCCCTTAGATTCTGGCGCCCTGGGGCGACTGCTCCATTCGCTCCCTTAGCGCTACGCCACTGCTTCTCTGTGATTTTTTTTTTTAAATATACTTGTCTTTTAATACTTTGTTCAATTCATTATTAGATTACATTATGACAAAGGTACGTACGTAGGTAGCGGTACGTTTTCCCTAGGATGTAATACTAATGTTCATTTTGTTTTAATTTATAAACAAATATTATAGGTGTAACAATGAATAGAAGGTCATTCCTAATAGAGTAGTAAATGGTCAAGTCATTTATTAAAGTAATAGTTGTGGAATATGTATTGCATCACTTAAAAGAGAATCAATAAAATTTGTTTACTATGAGTATTTTTTCGCCTTGCAATGAAGCGATAAGTCAGTCTCATCTTCATTCGGAATCGAGACTTCCATCTGAATTTATTTCGACCTTGAGCTATCGCATATCGATAACTGTAGTTCTATATTGAGGAATCCAATATAAGACTATCTGTATGAGACGATACGGCACAGACAGTGCTAAAGAAGCTCACACGTTCATACAACACTGCTGCGTGAAATCACCAGACCACCGTGGGTTGTGCAGGCTTAGTTGACTCTTATCTGTTAACTGTAAAATGTGTTTGGCTCCCAAGGTTAAGCAAACACGGGAGTAAGACAACACTCGGTGCGTTACACACTCAGCATGCCTTGTCTTCTGCAAATCTTCTCTTTCTAGTCAATGACACTGAATCAACATATCTTATACTTTTTTTACGAATCTTGCATCTTGCAATAAACATAATTCATATAGCTCGTGAGCCTCTTCATTATAATTGTTTAAAAAATATTTAAGATACTACTATTGGTCATTAATTCGATCTTATTTACGATTAAGAGTGTTAAAAGATACAGGTATGTAACAACTTTCAATTGGTTCGATAACTGATTGATAAAATTAGTATAATTTTAGACACNAGCATAGTTCTTTTTTAATTTTTTCATTCTTGAAGAGATTATATTTTCATGATTATTAAAAGTAAAAATTGTCTGGAGTTACACGTTGGCTCTGAGCTGTTAATATTGGGAGTTTCTAAGTTGTTGTCGCGATGTTTGAGGGAGCTTGTCCATCTTTTTATAAACACCCCAATATTGTCAGGGTCACGAAATTCGAAAAAAAATCACATCTTTTCTAAATTTAAAATGATAGTTTTATGACGCTTCATACTTTTTTTAGCCATTGCCATACATTTTTATATTCATTTTATATACATTTTATATTATAAATATGTATGTATAAATTATTTGTTGCAATTTAGGCATTTTTTTATTCCAACTTATCAAGCGTGCCAAGACATAACAAAATTTGTATACACTCGCACTCACACGCGTTTATGAATAAACTAGTATTTACCCACACCTCTAACGTTATTGTGTGTCTGTGTGTGTATGTGTACCAAAGTGTAAAACATATAAATTGCAATACATGTTTTTGTCTGATATATATTTATATAAATATTTACTATTTTATATTTTACTAGGTCGAGGTTGATATTTGAGGTCTTTTTTAAATAAAAGGCACGATCTGTGGGACTACTTTCGACAAACCATCTTTAAAATCGTACTTTTAAAGATGTAGGTGTTAATAAAAAACTGTTTGAGTGCATGTTGGATAAGAAGTGATGGTCACTGAAAGTTCCAATTTATATAGGAACAAAGTTAATGCAGTTTTTAAGATATGCTGGTTCGCAAAAATCTTCACCGGCGGACAGACAGGCTAGAGACCAAAAATGTTCCCTGATGGCTGATACCTGATATCTGAAAACGATTTCTGTGTATTTTTTAAATTTGGAAAAAAAAATCGTTCTTCAGAACGATCGCAATGCTTCCCTTTCCCTTCTTTCAGTAAGCTCGAAAGCAAAAATAATGGAATACTTTACATTTTATTTACAGGAATACATATGTACACTTTGGAGAGAGAAACACTTTATTTACAAAAATAACAGTGATGCTGCCCAAATAGAATGGGTTGCTTAACACACACACAGCGTACTGATCTATCGTGAGACATTACTAAAATAATAAAAAATAATATTCTGTACTATTAATTGAATAACATGGTCAAAACAATTATAATAAATTAGCAATTAAGTTACCATTAAACAAAGAAAGAGTCATATTGTCAAAATAAATTGATTTGAAGTAAAATAGGATAAAATTAAAGAAAGTAATATGTTTAGTAGATATGGTAGTTAATAATTCCCAGGAAGTCTAAAATAATCGACTCTGACAGGGTTGTCAAATATTTTCTGTCGATAGCGACCTCGTCAAAGAATGAAGATGTTATACTAGGTATGGATCCTCTAGAGTCTAGAGCCAAACCATAACCCTCTGACCTCGTATTCTCTGGCACCGTGGCTCTCGTGGTATTTTTCTTTGAGGATTATTAATTAATAATCCTTAATTAATAATGTATGTGGACTTAATGTACTGCCCTACCGCGCCGCGCCGTGATCGAAATCTAATCCAATTTATTTTGGGTAAAGACGTTCTTAACAAAATCTCTTCAAGCCTATTCGACCCAATGATCCCTTTATTTTAAATTTATTTTAGTGTTAAATCAATAGTATAGAATAATATGACTTTATTGTCAGCGTAATTGCTATATATATTATTGATTGAAAATATAATCCTTCGTTATTTGGAATAAAAAAGGAAGTAGGAGGAGGCATCAACTGTTTTCTCTCTAATCGTAAACAAAGTTAACCCTGAGGATTCCACTATCCTAGTATCCTAATAAAATTTTTAATCCTAAGTGAATCGATTCTAGTTTTACAAAATAGGCCCCTGATGTTCACAGGTATGTCGCACGTTTGAAATAGATGTAAATTTTCAAGAAGATAAAAGCCTAAAAAAGAAGATTCATTCTAAAACATTATATTGTATATCGGATTTCCTTGTAGTCTTGTATCTTTACACAGGTTTCTAAAAGTTTGACCATTTCCTAGATCTTTATCTAAAACAACTATTTCTTACTACTAGTCCACTTCTCTTTCCTAACATAGCCTTCATGAATTATGCATTTTTCTTTTCTTTTTTTTTNGACAAACCATCTTTAAAATCGTACTTTTAAAGATGTAGGTGTTAATAAAAAACTGTTTGAGTGCATGTTGGATAAAAAGTGATGGTCACTGAAAGTTCAAATTTATATAGGAACAAAGTTAATGCAGTTTTTAAGATATGCTGGTTCGCAAAACTCTTCACCGGCGGACAGACAGGCGACCAAAAAGAGAGACCAAAAATGTTCCCTGATGGCTGATACCTGATATCTGAAAACGATTTCTGTGTATTTTTTAAATTTGGAAAAAAAAAAATCGTTCTTCAGAACGACCGCAATGCTTCCCTTTCCCTTCTTTCAGTAAGCTCGAAAGCAAAAATAATGGAATACTTTAGGTATTGTAGCCTATGGATAAAGAAATAAGTGTTAAGTGAGCTATAAATTTATGCAGTTATAATTAGAGAGGCTAATTATAACTTCCTGCAGGAATTATACGTCAGACTTGTTATACATACCCTCAGACCCTCAGTGCCTCGTTCAAAACTGTAGTTTAAAGTGTAGATGTATATCTACACTGACTTAATAACAATTGATGTATTGCACTTTTTTCTGTTATGTTTAAATTTTAGTACAATAAGGGGTATCAGTTGGTAATTTTAATACGAACTAACTCCCTTTCGGATTTATTAGTATATATAGAATAACTAAGAAGGAAGGAAAATAGATTTATAATATATAAAAAAAAAAAAAATAATAATACATTGAAATGGTAAAGCAAATTCCGTAATAGTTTGGTTTTAAATGTCATTTTAATATACAATTTAATATGTATATGAAAGCATAGTTCTTTTTTAATTTTTTCATTCTTGAAGAGATTATATTTTCATGATTATTAAAAGTAAAAATTGTCTGGAGTTACACGTTGGCTCTGAGCTGTTAATATTGGGAGTTTCTAAGTTGTTGTCGCGATGTTTGAGGGAGCTTGTCCACCTTTTTATAAACACCCCAATATTGTCAGGGTCACGAAATTCGAAAAAAATCACATCTTTTCTAAATTTAAAATGATAGTTTTATGACGCTTCATACTTTTTTTTAGCCATTGCCATACATTTTTATATTCATTTTATATTATATATATGTATGAATGAATGATGAATGAAAAACATGCTTTATTTTGATAGAACATAAATAAGAATAACATTACATCAAGCTTACATGATTACTCATGGCATTTTGCCGTCTGAGGGAGTTGGCTTTAGGCAGCTCTAATAACAAATTAACAATAATTAAAACAATAAAATAGTTAAATAAATAAATAAATAGTTCTAATTTACCACATAATATATTAAGGAGAATTAAAATATAATATATAAACCTACACTTGCACACACACATTCATACATACATACTCATAAATATCTATAGACATAACATATCCACACACATACACTTACGTACATACTAGCATTTAAATAATAATTGAAAATAACATGCATTTAAATAAATAAATTATACATTAAGTTTTTAAATAACATTTCTTATTACATGCAATAAAATNTATATATATATAGACACACACATTCACATATAAATAGCTTATATAGTAAAAGGCTATTATGTTTATAAATATTTTTTTAGTTTATCAATTTAAGTGGGAGTGATTATGACTTAAAATGACTTATGACTGTTTGGACAGGAAAATTACGGTTATTCCAATGGCTTCCATTTTTTCTATCTTTAACTAAATATCCTCATCAATATTTCGAGACATCTTCATTTTTGATTCTGTTATCTTTACAAAATGCTTTAGCGTCGAGTTGAAAATAAGACAGACACATTTAAGTTATGGTTGTCACTGTCACAAGTGGTTTTTAAAGGCAATGTCTGTTTAATTCGATGTCGTAAATTTATTTTTATTTCACCAGACATAGTTACATAAAGATATGATTGCTTGCAGTGACGATTATCATTTCATCTTGCATTAATTTCAATTAATAATGTTTTCAATATATTATATTTTGTGGGTCCTTATTTTCATTTTATGAGTTGAAGTATAATAAGTGTTTGAGGTACGATATATCTACGGATATCTTTTAAGTGTTGACTAATTAATAATTGGCTATAATAATCATTACAATGGCTTAAACAGTTGTTCATGTAGTTAAGAACCTATATAACAGGACTGAAACCAGTAAATTTATTCAAACAAAATTTATTTGTTTTAAAAGAGTGGTTGACAGCTTAGTCATAGTCACATAAAGCAGATTCTCATATTTTTGTTGTCTTAAATTATAAAATGTGTTTATTTTTCATTAGGCTATGTTTAAGAGGGGAAAATGATAAACAATTATTAATTAAGAATACATTTTAAGAAGCTAACGTGCTATCACTGGAATAATTGTCTAAACAGCAACAGTAACCTGGGTTTGAATACCCAGAGAGAAAAGAAATAACCTTATATGAATGAAATTAGAAATGTCATGGATATGAATTTAAATCGTTACCTACCTGCCTATAAATTTTAATTGGTTAATATCAGGTTTGTCGTTTAGGAAAATTTAAAAGTGAAATTCGTTTACACGAAAACGTTAAACATGAATAATCGGTTATCACTATCACCGAATAATACAGCATAAAGCGGTCCTGACAAAATACTACATAATTGTTTGACTTTTTATCTCTATCATATTATATTTTTAAAGAAACAGTATTTAATTCTAAATGTATAAACTAATATAATATTGCTTAATATTTTATGATATCACTAGATACAAACTTCCTTTTGTTAGTAAATCTTAAAAACGGAGAATTTCTACACTAATTAAAGAGGTGAGAAAAAAAAGTATAAAAGCAGCAGTATCAATCTAGTAATATTTGGTTAAAACAAAACCTAATAAAAAAAATCAATCTCTCTCATATGCATATACAGGATTTTTTTTTTTTTAATTTTTATTTAGTCTAAAATTTAATAATAATTGTCGGAAATAATTTTCGAGAAATATTTGTTTGCCCCCCCCCCCCTCAAAAAAGCTAAATTTCTTGATTTGGTTTTGGGTATGATTTTTTAAAAATATTATTTGCCAAATACAGATGAAATATTTAGGGCCCTTAAAATCTATGCTGAATGAACTCTAAATCCGGTCTCACATTGTGGGCGGGGCATTTTTTTTTTGCTTTGCAGAAATATAAGAGATCGTGCTAATTGAGACGCAGGGCAGGGCAGGTCAGTACTGCGCCACTCGTGTCTGACTGTCACTTGTGTATCTCTTGCGTCGCCTGCGTCTCATTACCCCAGCTCAAACCTTCCTCTTACATTTTTGAGGGTTATTAAGCAGTTTGCTAGCGAAATAATATACTTACAAAGATGCTAAAAGTATGCCATCTCCTTGGATATTATTCAAGTTTAGGAATTGTTTACATCTCCTAATATAAAACATGTCCATGTCGATCGGTAATAGATTTGATTTAGTGATCTCTTTTTAAATATTACTCAACACGAATTGATCTGGTGGGAGCCGGCGTTTAGCTCCGTATAGTAATTAGGCCCGAGTTTCCCCTGTCATCTGTGATTGTGACTGACAGCCTCGAGTCATTTGCCAACCTCTCGGTTACCCCAGTAGTCAAATAAAAAAAATTATTTATATTATATGCATAAACTATTTAAATAATGAAACGGTATTTGTACTTTATAATTTTTTAATACGTAAGTAACTTAATTATATAGCCTATAAATTGTTTAAGAAACTTGTTTCGGAATAGATATTAAATATTTTTATGGACTAATGATCGAAATACCGCATTATCATTCATGTCATAATCTTAATTTAGCAATAATTAATGCTAATATTGACACATATATTATATTTTCTTGTTTTTCGTTTTTTAGATCATGTCGTATTTAACTAATATTATAATATAATCATTTAGATAAATAATTATTATAAAACTTAATGCTTGAATATGATTATATAATTTTAATGCAAGTTGAGTTAAGCGTATATAAATAAGATTGTTATATCAAAGTAATAGGTTCAGTAAGTTATCGATTTTTTTTTGTTTCACGAAAAATTTATTTCTATTATGAAATTTAATTTAATTGAAATTTATTTCTTCGAAAAATCTATTGTTCGATTTTTGGCGCAAATCCAAAAAGATTTTTTTAATTTATATATCGCTTACGAACTTAATAGATACTTCTCATCCGAATTTTATGAAACTTTGAAGATATGAATGTAGGAACTTTAAATATATATTATATAAAAAAATAATGTATATTTATATTTATCCATTTTCAACAAAAAATATATTCCTATATTTATTTATTATTCTAAATTATTTATACGCCTAATATTCACTTTAAAAAACCATAAAAATTTTAATCAATATTTAATTTTTGTATACACTCATCAAGGTGTTGATTATTGTGTTTGAAACCATTATTTACAACATTGAGAGCTAAATTGGCATTCAAGTTATTCCATGTACTGCATGTTGTAGCCTTAGACATGCTGGAGTGCATGCATTACCAGCTGTCAGTAATAAAATCTTCTTCATGTATCAGTATATCCACTTATTACCAGATGGTTGCAGTTAAAGGTCTTAATTAATTGATTTAAATGTTGAGGATGAAGTGTTATATATTAATCTCAAGTTCTTTGCTCCCAGACAGACTTAATTTAATGACTCAGAGTTGGTTCGTTTCCATAGCTCGTATTTTATATTGTTACTTCTGTCTATGGGGAGTCCAGTTAACAAACCTTAGTATTATTTCAGGAAAAAATCTATTTTTCATGGTTTATTTTTATCAGGGATTAGAACCAATTTTTTTCTGTGTTAATTTAACCTTGAAATAGTAATGCCCTAATTTTTTTAAACATTCTTAACGAAAAACAATGTAAAATATTTTATTTCACGGTGTTTTTGGTTATTTTACAAACGGAGTTCTTAAACGAACTAAGTAAATGTAAGGAGGAAAAATTAGAATTTTTTCGTAGAATTGGACTAAGGAGATAATATTGATTTGTATGAATATAATCATCACTGCAAGCTTGTTTTTAAACGATTACAAACTAGAAGATTTAGATCAGAATGTGTTTCTGTAAATCGTTTGCATCGTGCGACAAGCAATCCGCTGATGGCATTTAATATTCCTTTAGTGTGTTCTAAAAGTTGATTTACACTTTAGGACTAAAGATCGCCACTTGGGTCTAAAAGCGGATTTAACGAAGTTATTCTTGGCAAAGTCTTTCTTTATCTTCTTAGCTTGAATACTATTTTAGCTAAGATATATTTCAATTGTTTAAAAATAATTTTGGTTTAATTTTTTGTTTCTCATTCTTAAATAGTATTGAAAAAAAATAAAAAAATAAAAAAATGAGAGTATCCGCAATTTAAATAGAAATTTTAACCGTTGTTTACCTTTAACGAAAGAGCAATTTTTTCAAAATTAAGTATCAGTGCATTCGATGATTATGATAATATTTACATATATGATTCATCATCATTTGTAATTGTTCTCATCTTTCCTGTTTTAACTGGAATCGGAGATTTAATTGTTGTTTATACTACATAGGCTATGCTTCAATATTTTCCACATCATCGACTCATTGTTTTCATTTAGCATCTTTTAAAATTCTACACATTCATAATACTTTTTCTATTTAAATGTCAAGTCAGTCCAAGAGACAATTAACGCCTATTTGTTTATTAGAAACTCAATTTTTTTAAATGACTTTGTAAACCTAATATCCATCACCCTATTTGTATTGCTGTATATTATTATTATTTAGTCGGAGTTATTAGACTTTAGACAAGATGAAAAAATAAGAAAAAATTAACTCTTGGAGGTTATTATAAGAAATTTTATTTGTTTTAAAAGAAAAATGTCTATTACAGCGTAGGGAATGGAATCATGAGTCTGTTGTCTGTCTATTGTCATACTTACTAGTGTGTTCAACTTTTAATTAGTCTAGAACACAAATGACAAAGCTTTAAAAAAAGATTAACTAAACTTTCAATCCTTCCATAAAACGAGTTCGTAGGTTTGTTTCCTTTTATTGTTATAATACGAATGTTGAGACACTTAAAGGAAGTAATAACTAATAAAAAACTTTTAATTCATCAAGAAACTAAATATATTTCGCCCTCCCTCAGGGCATATTCATTAAAATGGCGAGAATACAAGAAACTTTTCACGTCGAACATCTAATATAACTATATTAGGACACTGTGTAATCCTTTGTCAAAAGATAATAAATAATTAAAACAGAACGATCAGTCACCAATAATGGAATAAATTGAATAAAACTAACAGAATTAAAAACAACATGAATAAATAAATAGGTATAATCAATCCTTCGTTTAATAATATAATACATTACATATCTGCTCTGCGTTAATACTTTTTAATATCTATTTATTATAACATTCTACAATATTGTTTATTACATTCATCTCTAGAACCTTACCCAAACTCCAACAATCATGTAGATCTGTGTGCTCCAGATATTATAGGATTTTCCCCTTGGATGCAAGATATAATCCATACTTATCGCATTACCAGATGCTAGATGTATAAATTAGCTGATTCCTTAGTTCTCTAATGACCTAGTAGTTTTTTCAACATAAAGTTTCATTCAATATTTATCAAATATTCCTTCAATATTGTATGTTTTAGTATTGTCATACATATATGTACAATATTATATTTTCATTTTCCAAACATGGATTCATAAGTTTTGAGGTGGACTTAATTTCCAATCCTTGTTTATTCAACTTTCAAGAAGAGTTCAGAATGATCTTTTTAATTTAAGGAACTTACCTCAGCTCGAACCTTGATTCTTGATTCCTCTATTATTGGATCCTTTCCAACTGGACCCTTCAAAATTTAGTATTAGTTTGACCTCTCGGATCAACTCCTCTATATTATTTTCTCGTAATAAATCATTGATTAATTTGTACCACAAGAATCATTTAACTCAAGGCGGAAGGTGTTAGATGTTTCAGAAAACTAAGAGAGGCTGTAACAGCAGACTAGAGCTCTAGCTATGAGTCATATTTGGCAGAGTGAAGCTTTGCACATAAAACACACGGCGCACTAACACTTAAGGGAACAAATACATGGCCATTCTAAGCCAGGCGTGTCTGGCCAGCCAGGGGTCAAGGGTCTCCCACAGTAAACTCTTCACAACAGAAATAAAACAAAAACAGGCCATCCATAACAACAACAACATTCATCTCGGAGACGATTGAATTTTCTTATACACAAATTCAACTTATACTCAAATTCAGTAAGTAGTTCAACGTACAATAATAGAGTATTTTCTAATTATTTATAGAAATTCTATCATTTACTTCATAAAATTACTGATTCACCTCATACAAATACTGATTAGTTAACTTTTTTTTTTTTTTTCTTTTTTTTAATTATACTGGTAAGTCTTAAAACTATTCAGAAAACCTCGGTGATATGAAGGTCTAAATATTAGGATTGTTAAAATGTTCCTAAAATTATTTTTGAAACGAAGTTCCTTATGGCACGTTCTGGATCCCGGGAGTGAATCCGAAAAAACGACCAAAATCACCGTCACGAAATCAACCCATGACAATAACTTGAGTAAAAGTTCACCGAGTTAGTTGAAATTTGGTACACATGTTCATTTTACCAATGCCCAGACTAAGTTCGTTGGACAACGTTATCCGCCCAAGCGTTCAGGCGTAACGCTCGCGTAAACGTAAGCTTCAAAAATGTTAAGACGGGAAAAAGTGTTATTAAGGAACCCTGTTACTTGACTTGTTTTGTTTATTGTTGTTATATATGTCAAATGTCACTTATTTCAATCAAACATTCTTTAACTAAATTTTTTCTTATATTCAAAACATATTTGTAAGATGATTGCTTTAATTTTACAATAACAACACAATTTGCTTTAATGATACAAATAACACTTTTCTTTTAATTTTGCCTTAACTCCGCTAGGTACAATCAGTTAGTTACTTTTAATTTTGTTTCTTTTCTAACTCCGCCATTTATAAGTAGTTAGCAACGTATACGTACTTAGCAGTGTGATTTTATAATTTATATTTCATGAAAAATGTAAGGAACTTCGTTCCTACGGGGTGTCCCGACACCACACGTATTATTTCTTATTTTTTATTGTCTTTAGATGCTTAAGTTAAGGGATTCAATCATTTTAAAAATGGGGTTATATTCAATAAGTGCTCAAATTTTAATACGATTAAATTACTTTTTTTTATTCCTATGAACATCGAACTAACTATACGTTATCCATTTGTTTGTAGTGTAACTTTTACTGCTCTCTCATTTAACTATCAAAGGTTGCATAGAAAGTTGATACCTAATAAACTATGTTAATGCAGGACAGTTAACATTTAATTTGATTTGACTTCTCTTAATGTGATTTATTCCCACCTTATATTTAGTCAATACATTTCATGATCCCTGAAAAACCCTCCGCAATGACGAAAAAATATCAAAAATGTTTCATAACTCCATTTATACTTATCGTATACACCAAATGATGTATTATTTGGGGTATTTTTGTATATCTTTAAAAGTGTTGTTTTTTTGTGCGACATTCTATTATAGCTTACTTGATTAACTATAGCTTATTTTTTTACTATCCTTACGCTCTAAGGTTTACGAAGGTATTTCGGCGCCCTGTATTTTGGCGCCACTGTGGCAGCATTAAAATATTAAGCAGCCACTAAACTATTATATCACCAGCTAGATAAAATTCACTTTGCACTTGCCAAAAACTAATTTAAAATGCTCTTGGCATGTTGGTGAAGATTGTGTTTTGATTATTTTTAGAGCTTAAAATTAATTTCTCTGGACCATGGTCAAGAGTTTCTTTTAATATCGATTAATTATGAAATGAAAGTGTTTAACAATTGCTTCACGATGGTAATAATCATTATCATTGCTGTAGGTTATGATTATAGAGCAATTAGTTTTCTAATTCAATTATTTAATTGAGGTCAAATTCTTCCTCTTTTTTTGGGCTCGACGATCAAACATCGACCATATTTTGACAAATTGTCTTCTTAATTCGTATCTTTGTCGAATGTTAAATTTTGACAAATCGTCAGAGCATAATAATCTAATTAGAAATTATACATGGTTAGTTACGTAGTGGGGTTTAATTTTATCTACCCGCTTGTCTACTAACAAGACTGACCTTTACTTCGTCTTTAATTGCCTTAAATTGTCCTTGACAGAAACTCTAGACGTATAGAAAGCAGGCGAGATGGACTAAATACTCAATGATATTAGCCCGCCGTTCCGAATTTCGGAAATGTTGAATAATCATGAAGTTAGTTTAAATATTTATTAGTCGTATTATTCCCCATATCCACATTCTGGATACGTTAATTTTTAAGCCATCCTTCTTAATCTACGCTTTTTATTTAACTAATGATGTTTTCCTCAGCGTTATAGAATGCCAAATCGATGCTACTGTTGATGTTTTTAATTAGGTCATTCTGACTAATCATAACACAGTTTATACTCATTTCTTAAACTAACAAAATATTTTATGTGTAAAATAAAATATTCTCTTATGTGTTTAGGAAGCAGCGTAGTTAACTCATTATTCTTAGTATTGCTCCGAGCTTACCTTAAGTAATAATAAAGGTAAGGGAAGCCATGCGATCGCTCTGAAGAACGACTTTTTTTGTCTCCGATTTCAAAAATTCCAAGACAGAGATCCGTTTTAGGCATCGAGAAACATTTTCGGTTCCGTGTCTGTATCGCTCAATTTTTGCGAACCAACAATCTAAAAAAAAGTTGTCCAATTTTATCGAACTTATTTATTAATACTGTTGTAAACTACATTTTATCTTTCATGGAATGGGAATTTACCAAAAAAAAAGTAGGTTGAAATAAACAAATGATTAATCTTGAAAAGTTGTAAGTAAATTTTTTACTTGCTTTTTCAAATTTTTTGCTGCTCTCCTTTGCTTACATTTTAGAGATTTTTTATTATTTTACTACGTTTTTATTAGCTTGCTTTCTTGTTTGTTTGTCCAGTACAAATCTTGCAATCGATTTTTAACTAAATTCCCGAGTAGCTAGACATTTTAACCTTTTAGAATGGCTCAGAACGCGATGACAATGCATTATTTTAATACTTTTAGCCGTATTTCAGTTGAATTTAATTAGTTTTCAGTACATTTTGCTGTATGTAAAGTTAGTTCGGAAAAAACCGCAAGTTATTTTATTTGTTTTGACATGGCCCATTTTTACGATCTTCATTTTGACGGGTTTCAAATTTATGATTTATGACAGAAAATTTAAAAACGTAGTCTTTAAAAAATTCTTTTTATCTTGTAATTATTTTTTATACCACTTTTTTAAAAAAGTGGTTGGTAGACACGGATAATAAAATATCTATGTGATAAGAATTCTTCTCATAAACTTCTATTCTTCATCCATATCTTAGCTTCTGTAATAATTAATGGTTTATCAAACAAACTATTTATAGAGGTCCTGTTAATTAATTTACATACCTATTTTTTTCCGTTAATTTTGGACCCCCTAGCAATGGGTTAAAAAAAAAAAAAAAAAAAAAAAAAAAACTAACCTGGGACTTTTCGGGTTTAATTAGCTTCTTTGTTGAAAAAGGGATGTCTACGTATGTGTCTGAAACATTGTCAAACTTAAATTTTGTTTACCAAAAATATTTTAACATTAAACAATTACAAACATTTTTTAACTACAAATCGTAAAAATGGCCTAGTACGTAATTTCTTGATGAGCTGTTTAACAGTAAGGATATAAAAAATAGTCTATGACAAAATTTCTCGAAATAACCCAGTGCGGGTTTAATTGGGTTGGGCCCACTTTGTCAAACACTGTCCTAGCATCAGTATAAATTAAATTAATTTTGTAGCATTTATCTTGCAAGGTATATTTTATAGTCAAATAAATAACTGATTGGATGTTTGTAAAACCCGTCTATCAATAACTTAGGACAATTTAATATAATCAATATACCCGTATTTACTATTTACAATATCAGCATTACATTTCAAATATTAAAAATATGTAATATTTATGAAAACTTATTAAATTGGATAGTTATTAGTAATTATATTTTTGTTTCAGGTATGTGACAGTCAAATGATATTTTCATGGAATGGTTCAGAGGTATTTACTTATTTTATTCTCGTTTATTTCACACTTAATATTTTACTTATGACAATAAATAAAACATTTATAAAAGAAATAACCGTTGCATTTAAATTTTTATTTCACTGAAATAGTATTTCAACGATAATAATTGTATTATTAATGTGCAACTTTGTATCAATAACGTTGTTTACTGAGCAACAACTTCAGTAAATTATTATTGTAGTAGGTGTAAATAAATTATGTATAAATTTATTTATTTCTTTACTTTGATCTTATACTGTATTCTATCCTTGTCCTTCATGGTCTTTTAAGAATTTATGTAATTATCAAGATTTATTTTATTTCTGCGTAGATATATGTCTTAAATAATTAACTATTTACTCACTATTAAACTTGTTACGCACTGTTTGAAGCTAACACACTTTATTTTAACAGATTCTCTTTTATTTTATTTTAAAAACAGAATAAGATATTTTTCATACCTAATCAAAATATATATATAAAAATTTATGACAAGTATATCAAAATTATGAAGTAAATAAATAAATAAATAAATCCACAGTGGTGAATTTCCTAACAAAACTAATATACATTGTATAAATAATTGTGCTACTAATATTAATATATATTTTTTTTTTATTAGTTTGTGGTCCCCTGTTAGTTCAAATGCTGATAAGTGTTGGGTCAAAACGGGGTAATAAAGGTGTAGATGATTATTTCATAAAATTGGCTATATTTCGTCCCGAGAGGGGCATCTTCAGGCCTGGAATCAAAGGTAATTATTTTTTAAAAATCTAATCAATTATAACAAAATAACATTAACAATAAACAATAAGTGCAATACAAAATTCTAAGTTACATGTGGGACTACTTAGATTGGCCCACTTATATATCTCTAATTTTACAACTTTAACCTTTAAGTTTAAAAACGTTTAAAGAACTTAATTAAAATTAGTTTTTTATTTTCATACAAATAATCTTAGCAATTTACCTGATATATGCTGATGTAGTGTTCTAAAAAGGTAATTGATTAGATTTTTAAAAAATAATTACCTTTGATTCCAGGCCTGAAGATGTCCCTCTCGGGACGAAATATAGCCAATTTTATGAAATAATCATCTACACCTTTATTACCCCGTTTTGACCCAACACTTATCATTATTAATAATTTTTATTTTATAAGAGTTATTATCGAGGCTAATTAATAATTGTTAATTAATTTTAATTACTATATTAACTAACTGACTATACAATACTAAAATATTTTGGTACAAACATTTAATAATAAATTGTTATAGGTATTAATTTTAATCTTATTCGGTTGATTTTCAGTTATAGAATTTAGTTTTTAGTTTTTGGATTGGATTTTCATTCAATGTGTATGTGATAAAATATGATCATAGGATATAACAGGATTCACAGACTGTAAATGTGATAAAATATGATAATACCCCGTAGTGTCTGAGAGTAGTACATGGGAGTTGGCTATACTGAAAAAAAGAAATAAAAGACAAGTTGGTCATTAAATTTTAATTTGTCTCCCCCCACCCTTTTCTCTATAGCAAGTATCTTCTTTTAGTACTCTAGCTATTATTAACACTTGTTATTGCTTGTTCATACTTCTTAATTACTATATTACCCTGCTAATTGCAGCTAGTATCCAATAAAGCAATCTACCACCGCCTTATCCTCCCTCAGCTATTTTCCGCTCTAACGCTTCTCTATATTTAATAGATGGCAGTAGTAGTCACAAATTCTTTAGACTAATTCACTTAATATTATACATTTTCTATTTAAACTATTAATTCAATAA
>KZ653070.1:36826-58253 GCA_001010745.2 Gerris buenoi | reverse complement strand
CTGAAAAAACACGAAAAAAAATTATTTCTCGAAAACGGTTCCGACGATTTTGATTAAAAAATTCTAAAATGTAGTCAATTTAAATACGAATCTAATGATATAAGCCGTTTCCCCGGGAAAAATCTAGTTCCTGAGAAAATAGCTTAAAACGCGGATGGAGAGAGCCCGGGTTCGATTCCCCTCCCGGGGGAAGTTATTTTTATGATATTTTTGATGAAATTTCCAATAGTAATTAAATGTACATAAAAGATTGTCTGAGTTGTCTCTGACCGATTTTTTTATTATATTATAAACAAAAATAGAGAAAATGATGGTTATGGTGTTCATATCGCTATACCGAATATTGTTTTTTGGAAGTGTAGGGTTGTCATGCTTCTCTATTTATATTTTAATAATTTTGAAGTGGTTCCAAGGAAGTAAAATTCCATAGCTCGTAGAGAGCATGGTAATCTGTAAACTACTGTCACCTTAGCACGTACATTGTACCAAATTCGGAACTATTTCAGAAGTGTTATGCGTTAAACAAGCTGTTACAATTTTATCATAATATCTGAAAAGAGATATTAACTGGACATTAAAAATAAATTAAAATATTAAGTACTTAATGACTTTCTTATCACCTCCACCCACTTTTTGTTGTGAAAAGATCTGTTTTGACCTATTGAAAATGCAATTAAAGAGCCAGAAATTTGACATTTGAATTTCATTTTACAGAGGGCTGAAGGGGAATTTCATTTCTCACCTAGATTAGTTGAAAGGTTTTACTAGATTATTCCCCACGCCCCCAAACCTTAGCTTAAACTACTCTCCGTTGGCATTTTAGCAAAAACAATTTGACGTAAAGAAAGGTGTAAAGAAGTGCCTTCTTTTTTTTAAAGAATTTTTACGAACACTATTATTATGAAACATATTATAGTGATATAATTCATGATCATATCTTAGCATCTGCTAGCATTAAGTAAATTGTTTAAAAGTATTGAAACGAAAATAAATGGTAAATTTAATTTATAGTCCAGAAGATGGCATGCACAATGCCTGATTATCATCAATCTAGAATTTTGTGTACAAGTTAATACAAGTTAAGTACAAATATGTGGTCGGCTAAGTTTGTCTGAGGAACTTAGCTTGATAAAAGGCTGTTAAAAAAACCAACCTGTGGTGAGCATCCACGTCCCATCCATTCTGGCTGACAATGTAATTTTCATGATCCTGAATACGAAATTAGTTAGTAAAACTAAAATAAATTTGATGTTAGTTTGTCACTTGAATAAGTGATCACTTATCATTAATATTTGAACAACTAACCTACCAAGTATCAAATTAACGTCTACTTGATTTTTGGTCCATTTGCTTACCCATGAAAGTAGTCTGCCAAAATGGATGGGATATGTGACCGCTCTGTAAGAGTTAGGAGAGCCCTAACAGTTCCCCCCTCCCCGGATACTTCCGGGGGGGGGAGTACTGTATCTGGGGGGAGTATTTCCCAATCCGGGGTATCTGTACCTTGGAATTGGGGTAGGAATAAGTGTCTAACAACACCAGCTTTAGACTTTAGGCCAATGGGCCAAATAAAAAGGTAGGTGACAAATACTAGGTCAGAGGTACCTGTTGAAATTCGTTGTGACAAGCACAACAAGAAAAAAGGGAAAAGGTGTAATAGCCAAGATAATAAAAGATATTAGACATTAGAAATAAAGAGAACCCTGCAAGATGTTACCAACAAACCAACCTGTGTTCCCCTCTGAGACTCGATCCAAAGTGACCAGATCACAAGGAATCTCGCCCCTCTCTCTCTCCTGACAACCAGTCCGCACTCTTGGAATCTGATTGCAAGGCACACGTTCAGCACATTTGTGCTGAACCAAAGCTCGTATTAAAGCTCTATCTCGTATTAAAGCGTATTAAAGCTCTCTAGAGCCCATGGCCAAGCTATGCCTTAAGACGAACTTATCCGACCACATATTCTTAGATGGCACAGAAATATTAATATGTATATGAACATAATTCTAGACTTTTTTACTTTTAAAATTAAATGAAAAAAAGGCAAAATAAATCTGTTTTAGAATGAAATTCCCAGTGTTCATACGAGGAGGCCCCTTGGAAGAAGCAAGAGTCAGGCGAAGTTTGGTCGGAGACGTCTGGTAGAATCGAAATCATCCAAGAGCATTGTTAAATCTGCTCCCAAATCTCCAACAACTCAGGTTGAGCTGTTTAAAGCATCCTCAAGCAAGACAGGACGAAGTAACAGATCGAGGAAGATCAAGGCTCATCGTAAGTTATCAAAGCACAAAGTTGTGTGTTGCACAAGAAAATATTATTATTAAACATTTAAATGTAATCTTCCATTCCAATTATCTCAAAATTACGTCCAGTGAGATGTTTTCATCTGGTCCACCAGGACACACAAAACCTTAGCAAACGAACCTGAACCTAAACAATGCAAACTTATACACATATATTACTGAGAGTTCTCTTTAATCAAATGTCATTTCAAAATTCAAAAAATAAGTGTATGTTTATCCGGATATTACCTACCATTGTGAAGTTCAATGGCTGAGTGATGCTTACTTCATCGGGCCTGCTATGGATCATCCTTTTCAGATCCGGCCTGCTATGGATAGTCCTTTCCAGATCCAGCCTGCTATGGATAATCCTTTCCAGATCCGGCCTGCTATGGATAGTCCTTTCCAGATCCAGCCTGCTATGGATAATCCTTTCCAGATCCGGCTTGCTATGGACCATCTTTTCCAAATCCGGACCTTCAACCAAAAAAAATTGTAGACAGCTGTTCTTGTCAGACAGCTTACCCAAGGATGCTTCATAATATCGGAGAACCAGTATTTTCAATTCTTTAATTGGCACACATTTATTTGGTTACCCACCTAAAATTACTTTACTACAGTCTATAAGATTAGAGTTGGCACAATCAAAAGGCGGGAAAATTTTGAGGGAAACGATTTTATTAGTCCCCCATGTTGAATGCAACTTATGAAAAAAAAATGCTCTACTCTAGCCCTGGTCCACAAATAAAATATAACATAGCAACACCGATTTTCCCTTTTTATAACCCCAAAACTACCTCCACATTTGTTGTTTCCCGCCTTCGATTGTGCCATCTTATACACTGTAAGTAAATATTTGCTTGTCTTAATAGTTAATTAGACTAAGTAATATCACCTTTACCTGCAGATGTGTGATGTTCTTTGTACTAAATATCCCTTTTTTGTGTTAGTTATTTAGACAAAGGGGTACTTCTTTAGATTGTTACTCCCCTATGTTGCTTTAAAATATAAATGACTTTGACTAAATAACTAAATAAATAAAATACAAAGGGATGTTGCCAATGGTACTTTTGGACAAAGGAATATCACACTTTTGTTTTGTAAGGAGAGTAACAGTCTAAAGAAGAGCATTCCGTATTCCTTCATTAGATTGTTACTCCCCTCTGATTTTTTCATAGAGGGAGTAGTAGCAATCTAAAGAAGTGCTGACAAAGGAATTATTTATAAGTGTTTAACAAATATAGGGTGGGTAACCAATTAAATTTTTTCCGCATATTCATCGTAACTTTATTTTTAAATATAGACTACACGCCCATCATAAGTTTCTAACCAATCCCTTTTGTAAATGACCTCGCTTCTCTCCGCAATCACCATCCTCATCCTTTAGTCAAATCCATGGCATTCTTTCATATCCCTGACCAACCACCCCACTGGCTGAAGAGGCATTGGCCTCGAGGCCTGCTACTGTAATTCACAATCTCAACTGATGCACTAAATGAATTTTAAGGCCCCCATACACGCTCAAAATGTTTGTGCAAACATTTTGAACGTGTATGGGGCTGTTTTTTGTTTGCGCAAACATGATGTTTGAATTGTAATTAAAAAAAAAAAAAAAAAAAAATTCCCCATATCAGGTTTACGCAAACATAATAAACAGCTTGGTTTTCCGGTGAAATCCGCATCACGAAGGGGATGAAGTCCGACGTTTCGCTTCCACTGCTGGAAGCATCTTCAGGGGTTTGGTGCATCGTGGTGTTTACTCGAAGCAAAAACAGGATGTGCCCGATGCCCCGTGTGCTTCGAGTCAACACCACGATGCACCACACACCTGAAGATGCTTCCAGCAGCAAGCGTCGGACTTCAACGAAACGTCGGACTTCAACCCCTTCGTGACGCAGATTTCACGGGAAAACCAAGCTGTTTATTAAGAGTCTACCCGCGGAAGCCTACGCACCAAGTTTACGCAATCATGTTTGCGCAAAATGTTTGATCGTGTATGGGGGGCCTTAATGGACGACAGAAGTACTAATACTACTATTATCCATGTCTTTATTACTTTAGCTACTCTATTTTATTAATATTTATAATGACTACAGGGATTCAAACTCAAACAGGCGGAGGAGATGCTTCAAGTAATTCAGAGAATGAGTTAAGCAGGAAAGCCTATGTTGCTGATCAGGTAAACAAGAAGGAACGAGCCCATCAACCTCCGACCAACATTCAACCCAAGACAGCAGAGCAAAGTGATTCTACTTTCTCACCTTTCAATGCAGATGATATCAAAAGAGAAATGAAAGCAGCTCAGGTAAGCAATAGAGTACTATTTTACTACGTTACCCCCCACCATTAGAAGTTGTGGGTAACAAAGGAAAAAAAGGCGCACCCTTCTATTCACTTTGAGACAAATGAATATCACACTTTTGTATACATAATTTCAAAATAAATAATACGGGTAAAAAAGTAAGAGCGCCAGCAATAGGTCAAAACACAGAGAATAGTTAATAGTCCAGGAGATAGCTTGTAAAAAAGTGTCCTTGATTTTGAGTAATATTTGAATAACTATCCATTGAAAGGATAAACTAACATCAACTTTATTTTTATGAAATCACATGGTCCACCATAATTGATGGGACATGGCCGCATTTTGTATTTTTCAAATCCTATTGCCCGTAGCTATGTCCCGCAGACGAACTTGGCTGACCATGACCACATATTCTAAAAAGGAACTATATGAAACTTATACAAAAATTTCTAGCTTGTTGTTAGTAATACACTTTTTTGCACGTTATCTCCTGAACTATAAATTTTTACTGCCACATACCGCCTATTCAGGGTTCCGAACGGAATCCCCTTAGGAACGGAATCCCGAACGGAATCCCCTATGGAAATTTATAAGGGGTCTATTAGGGGGTCTTTGATAAATTTTAAAAGGGATGAATATTGATTATTTCTTTTGAGGGCGTTTTCATTTAACTCCAGGTGCACTGCACTTCTCTTTGCTTTGCGGTGCTGCCAATCACCATCACATAGCCTGAACGACATCTCCCATCCAGAGGACCGTGGTCGTACTTGCTTTCTCTGTCAAGGAGGGGACCACTCTATAATTTGGAAAGGTTATCTCTCTTCTTCCATACATCGATCTCTCTTCTTCCATACATCGAACATGCCAATATGATTACAGGACCCAAGCTTCTGTACTTCTATCCTCCCTATAGCATTCTCCTTCACATCCATTTTCTGTCGTATATCCTGCTACCCGACTCTGTCTGGCAGTGGCTTTTGAAAGCTTCTTCTGAGGCTGTACATCTCCCTTCTTACTCTTACCATCTACTCCTATTACATTTACCAACTACTCCATTACTCTTGCCGTCTACTCTATTACTTTATATTATGCTCTTATTATTATCTATGTTCTTGTTAGGATGTTGACTACGTGAAGCTAAATCAGTTAGTTCAATATAAACCGAAGAAAAATGTACTTCGAGGAAAATCCGATCCGACCAAAGCTCCGCCAACCTATCAGAGAGGAGTTCTTCCAAAGTAAATAAAAATCTTCATTTATTAACTTTATCAGTTACAAAGTAAAATTAGAAATTTCTTATAGAAGGGTTCATAGCATGCGTCTTTTACGCGTGTTTTTATATCGATTAATCGATTTAGATAAAAATACATTTATATAGCCGTAGGGACGTTACTAAGTGTTTTCCCCCACCCTTCCTTCATTGTGCACTTGCGCAGGGTTCCGTCCAGGTTATATACAAAGACCAATATATTAGGTTGGTTCCAACCCCCTTATTTGTACCGTCCTTTGTATCGACCCGCAGATCGTTCGGGAACCGCTTAGGGACAGGTTTCATACGCGTGAGCTAACATTATACTGTAATATAATCATGTCAGTTTGGAACGGGTTTAGGACTGTAATTCTCACCGTATCAAAAACATTCAAGAACCCATATCAGTTAGCTAACCTTTCCAGTTGACATGTGTGACAATTAACACAAATGCGCAAGTCATGCAAACCAATACTTGGTATCGTTAGAGGACCGTTTGGACCATTCAGTAAACGGTTTTCAAACAATTCCTGTTTGGGTTGAAACAGTTTAGAGAACGGTACGAAACAATGTCTCCAGACGGGTTGGAACAGCTTTTATCCATTGCGCATGTCCGTGACAATGCCCCGGACACTGCTTGGTTGGAACAAACCAATTTTTTTCTATGTTTAACTAGAAAGGATGACTAGAAAAAATAAAGTTAATAATATAAACAACAGTGGGACGGGAAGGTTTCATTAAGGTTGGCTTTGGCTTCAACGTAAGAAAGTTGGTTAGGAACCAACTTTCTTCGCGTCATGTTATGACAGCCTATAGATTATTTTGAAGCGCGTTAAAAACGCAGGCTATGAACCGATCTTAAGATGTCTTCTCGAGAGTCGGCCTACACAAGATTGTGGAGAGGTTATTTTCGTCAATGTTCGGGTATCCTGATCTCGTCTCGCGATCTTTCTTTGGTGTTGATATAATCAGTATGTTTAATCTTCTTTTAGGTATTTAAGAGAGCAAAGGAAGGACTCTGATTTTCCAGAAGAAAGGGTAGAGTCGGCTAGAGAAAGAGATTATCCTAGCCCGGTTTATCAAAACATGGTTAACACTCAAGTACATGGTCCGAATCAAATGAATAAGAAGAGTAAAGTATCGTCTCCAGCCTGTCCGCCGGGACATATTCTTATATCGGACTCGGAAAGGAAACAACAGCTTAACGAAATGAGGAAACGTAAGTAAAGTATTATCTCTTTTCAATTCAGCATTCAGCCCACTTCCGTGCAAGTGAGATGGGAAGTGGGCATGACATTGTATATTATGTAAACAGAACCATGCTCACGCTGCCCATGCTCCTGCCACTCGTGCTGCCCATGCTCCTGCCACTCGTGCTGCCCATGCTCCTGCCACTCTTGCTGCCCATGCTCCTGCCACTCGTGGTGCCCATGCTCCTGCCACTCGTGCTGCCCATGCTCCTGCCACTCGTGCTGTTTATGTTCCTGTCTCTAATGCTGCCCATGCTCCTGTCCCTGGTGCTGTCCAAGCTCCTGCCACTGGCACTGCATGTTCCTGCCACTGGCACTGCATGCTCTTGCCACTCGCGCTCCCCATGCTCCTGCCATTCGCGTGACCCATGCTTCTGCTACTCACGCTTAGCTTCCCCTTTGGTGGTTTTTATGTGGAAATTGAAGAACAGGCAGCGTGAGTGGCACTTACTTACCTTAACCTATGTTTCTGAGTTAGCAAATATTTTAAAAATTCTTATAATATAGAAAAATTGTTTCTATTGCGCTGAAATATGCAGCTATTATACCTACCTCTTAATAAGACAAACATTCTAACTGAATTTCGTTTCATATGTGCCACCATTTTTAAAATATCATCATTTTAACGTTAAATAATTTCGGAAATTAGAATTATTAATTCTACATAATTTTAAAGCTTAACAATTCCTCTATTATCAATATCTACAAAATCGTCATTTCGTTGGATGCATTTCTCCAGAAGCAGTATCAGTTTTTGTACGCCGGTGTCATGGAAAGTTGTCGTCGCTTCGGCACTTCTTTAGATTGTTACTTCCCATATAAAAAAAAACAGAGGGGAGTAACAATCTAAAGAAGGTGTACGGAAGGTTCTTCTTTAGACTGTTACTCAAAACAGAAGTGGGATAATCCTTTGTCTTAAAATACATTGGATTAAACATCCATTTTGCTTAATAGTTATTTAGTCAAAGTAATGTTTATTCTAAAATAACATAGGGGAGTAACTATATAAAGAAACTTCTTTGAGGTAGCTTGTTTTTTTTTTTTAATTTTTCCTGCTTGCGTGAAGGCGAAAGCCACTATTCACGTGATTGTTCTTTGGTATCAGGAGTGATAAACCCAAGTTTCATCACCTGTAACGATGATATCCAAAAATGATTCCTTATCATCAGGATTCAGGATGAAGGTGATTCGTGAGAAGCTACAACTCGTTGTCGTTTGTGGCCTACTGTATTCGTGGGACCATATGCACTTTGCACACTGCACAGTGCTGCTTTTCCGTCAGTACCCTGTGAACGGTGGACGTCAATTTATTTCTTTTTTTTTCTTTTTCTTCTTCTTCTTCTTCTCTTTCTTCTTATTCTTTTTTTCTTTTTTTTTTGTCGTGGATTTCCATAGAGCCAGCAGTGACATCCCTACCCATACACCACTTTAGGACATTTTTTACGTCCATAACCCCTCCTCCTTAAGTCATTTGCTAATAAATTTCTATTGGCGTCACTTCTTTTTTGTTTACAAACCTATTTGTTCGCGTTCGCGTTCGCGAAATTCGGAACTCTTGGTGCGAGCAACAATCCGGAACTCTATTGCAGATGGCTGCTGAGCCAAGTCAAATAGGTTTAGTGAGCTGCTATAAAACTAAATCCCGGCCAAAATATTTCCCTGAGGCTCTAACGCTTTGGAGACCTTAAGTTTGGAATTCTCTAAAGATATCCGAATTACTTATTGCCCATAAGTTACCTCAAGCCTCAGCAGGAGGCTTGTAAAGGACACTTTAGAGATGGTACCCTATACTGCAGCGGTTCCCAAACTGTGGTACGCGTACCACTGGTGGTACACGGGATCGGGTCCAGTGGTACGCTCCGCATAAATATTTCCGATTGTTAGGAGTGTATTCATCCCTTATATACCTCAAAACCAAGTATAGAAACTTAGAAACAGACTGAGGATGACGTGTTTAAAACTCAGCCCCATCACTCCAGAAATTGCTTTGGCCAATTATTGCAAGTACATCCATCCAATTAACCTGCCTAACCATATTGTTTATTCGTTTATTATGACCTATGCTTTTAGTATATTCATTATGGTTCTTTATAAATGTTATTAATATTCTATGTTCTATTCGTGTTATTTTGTTGTAATTTTATGTTCTTTGTTCTTTCATGAATGTTTTTTTTTTTTACTAAATAAAATACAATTTTTATTTAGTCCTTTTTTAACAATCATGTTCAAACACCTTTTCTATATCCAGGGGATTGAAGGTAAAAAAATAAAAAATAAAATAATGATACAGTACGCAGGTCTGGTACAACTTAAATTTAAAAATATTTTGCATTAAAAAAAAAAAGTGATATGCTACGTTTTTGAACCTTAAAAACTCAATTTTTTTTTCGGGGGAAGGCCCCCGGATCCTCTTTCTTCTGTAAAAAAAGGTCCTGGATATTCCTGTATAATCATCAGTGGTACATGAAAAATTCAAGACAACTTAAGTGGTACGCCACCAAAAAAGTTTGGGAACCCCTGCCCTATAGGGTTGGGACTTCGATATCGATATATCGGATCCAAAAATATCGATATTTTATTTCGATATTGATCTTTTGATATATCGGCAACATCGATATTTGTAGGAAAATATCGAATAGACCTGTTTTGGGTCTGTTACGGCCCTCAAAAACATGAAAAAAGCTCCACGGGGGCTTTTTTTTTTTTTTTTCCTCATCACCTGGGAAAACTAGGGTAGCCGGGAATGTTTTCGATATATTGGAAATATCGATAATTTCTTTCGATATATTGTCTGATATCGATTTTCATTCANTTAATATACAATTAAATATATAGATGGTATTTTAGCAGTTTCATTTTTTTACAGCCTGTAAATAAAATATTTATGCAGTAATGCAGCAAAGGAGAGATTTTAACATGTACAAAACAATAGTTGTGTGGCAATGTGTAGACCACAGATAGCTGGAAAAATTGTATATTAGTTTTTATTAATATACAATTAAATATATTATTTCTTCTTGAAGATGTTTGTGCGCCACCACATGTAGGTGGAAAATGTGCACGCTCGAAAGTTCGAAAAGCCGGCAGGATCAAGTTTTAAATACTAAAACTTGATATCTTTTCGAACTGCCACATTTAAATGTACCCATCACAAACATTTACAACATACATGTGGTACATTGATTGGCATATAATCTGGGAGCTCAAATAAGAGAGGACGATACTGTTGAGCTCCAAGGGCCATATGGAGTTAGTAAGAAGGTACACGCAAGGGGACTAAAAATACTTTAGTCCAGCCAGCGGTTCCCAAACTGTGGTACGCGCACCACTGGTGGTACGCAGGATCGGGTCCAGTGGTACGCACCGCATAAATATTTCCGGTTGTTAGGAGTGCATTCATCCCTTATACTTATACACCTCAAAACCAAGTATAGAAACTTAGAAACAGACTGAGGATGACGTGTTTAAAACTCAGCCCCATCACTCCAGAAATTGCTTTGGCCAATTATTGNTGATTGTAGCCTCTACCTCTACCTTTACCTAAACTTACGTATAAGTTTTTCACCAAAATTTCGCCTGACCTCTCAATATTAACCTCACCTAGACTTCCCTAATGTCTGCCCACCTACACCTTAATTTACAACCTGTACCGTAATTTGCATCTTCTTCTCGGTTATCTTAACTCCTCTCAACTTCTTTATAACCTACCTATGGTTCTTTATAAATGTTATTAATATTCTATGTTCTATTCGTGTTAATTTGTAGTAATTTGATACTCTTTGTTTTTTTACTAAATAAAATACAATTTTTATTTAGTCCTTTTTTTAACAATCATGTTCAAACACCTTCTCTATACCCAGGGGATTGAAGGTAAAAAAAATATTGATACATACACAGGTCTACAGGTACAGTACGCAGGTCTGGTACAACTTAAATTTAAAAATGTTTTGCATTAAAAAAAATGTGATATCCTACATTTTTGAACCTTTGAAACTATTTTTTTCGGGGGAAGGCCCCTGGATCCTCTTTCTTCTGTAAAAAAAAAAGGTCCTGGATATTCCTGTATAAACATCAGTGCTACATGAAAAATTCAAGACACATTAAGTGGTACGCCACCAAAAAAGTTTGGGAACCCCTGCTTTAGTCTACTTTATACTATAGACTACTTTTCTTAAATTTTCACATTCTTTTTGATTTTCGAGTTATAACAGCTGAAAGTATTACCAATTTTTTAAAAATAATAGTATTTCCAATGCTAAACGGCATTAGAAAGAGAAGTCTGAATAGAAGCTGTGAAGTTATGAACTATTTTACCCTACTACTTAATGGACGTTATAAGTATCCCTGAACGCACCAAGAATACTGAATATCAAAAAGAATTGTAATAAAATATTATAATTACTTCACAACTCAATAAATAAGTAAATTGCCTTTTACACTTGTTTTTCTGTTTCTAATATAATTATAGACTTATTAGCAATAAAACATTGCAGATAGAATACATAGTCAATTAACATTATGGTGGACATCTCAATGAGAAATCAAACATTTTCCCACATTAATTAAAAAACCAATATTTCTGTCCATAATTCCAAATCAGGTCAAACTATCATTTTCGCATGTAGTACTCGTTTATAACCAAGAGGAGGGTTATAAATAACAATATGTTATCAGAAAACTGTTATGTGCAATCATATGAGTTTTTATTATTATTATTATTATTTTTAATTCCAGACGTTTGAAGCTTATTTAGATTAGCTAAGACTTAACAGTTCAACCATTTAACATTATTATAAAATTTTATAAGCATTAAATTAAAGTGTTACTATTTTTGTTGTAACTTCAATTCAACTGGTAATATAGGGTTAAATCATATTTGAAAGAAATATTATGTTGTTAATAAACCAAGGGATAACAATATGAAACAAACTATATTTTAAAAATACAAAGTATGCAAACATTCATGCCCAAGTTTTTTTTTAAAAAAAACTTTATTTCGGTTATTTGAGAATATATGAGTAACATTGTGTTGACATCTAGCTAGTTTTTTTTATAATAAGACCTCCTAAGAATTAAAATAGTTCAAACAATTTTTAAGTCAACATACCTTTATATCATTTGAATTAAAAAAAAAAAAATTATTTGTTACGGAAGGCGTTAGGCATTGGAAGTTAAAAAAAAAACCTTTAAGGACTGATGAGATAAGACTAGGAGTATATGAAAAAAAAAGGAAGGGTGAGTTTATCCACACGCTGGCCCTGTCCGCTGCAAGAAAGTCCAACGCAGGACGAAGAAAAAACATATAATATATATATATTTCTAATATAATTATAGACTTATTAGCAATAAAACATTGCAGATAGAATACATAGTCAATTAACATTATGGTGGACATCTCAATGAGAAATCAAACATTTTCCCACATTAATTAAAAAACCAATATTTCTGTCCATAATTCCAAATCAGGTCAAACTATCATTTTCGCATGTAGTACTCGTTTATAACCAAGAGGAGGGTTATAAATAACAATATGTTATCAGAAAACTGTTATGTGCAATCATATGAGTTTTTATTATTATTATTATTATTTTTAATTCCAGACGTTTGAAGCTTATTTAGATTAGCTAAGACTTAACAGTTCAACCATTTAACATTATTATAAAATTTTATAAGCATTAAATTAAAGTGTTACTATTTTTGTTGTAACTNGTTTGTGGGTTCAGAGATCCGGAGCGTTTTCTGTTGAAGGTCTAATGGGTTGTTAATGCTGCTGGGAGATGCCAGCATAGCCGGCTACTCCAGGATAGAACCTGGGCTTATCTCACCACACGGATCTAATGCTAAACAGTGTCATTAGGCTTCGGAAAGAAGAAGGAGAGGAAAAAAAGGAAAAGAATGCTTTTCCTTTTTATCTGTCGAAGACAGATATCTGTTCGACATCTATCGGCTCGTAAACACCCCATATGTCATGTAGACGTGCCACTCATTCATTCCTCCTTTAGAATCTAACTTCTCAGCACAAAAACCCTTATTCCTCTTTTATAAAACGGTTTCACATCTTATACCTCGAGTATGTTCTTGGGATAGAAGAAATTCAATGGTCATTTAGAAAGACATTATCATTGAAAAGCGAGAAAAAGTTTAACATTAGTATTTGCTGAACGTTTATCTCATTCAATTTTATGTATTACTACTGAGGGTACCACAGGATTCATTTTATAAAGGTGTTAGTAACGTCTATTATATAGCTAAATGATTTATTATAATCATTAAACCTTTGGATAAACATTGTTCTTTGTCTGAAAACACGTTGTAAAGAAAAGTGCTGTTAAAAGCTCCTTTTAGTACAAAATATAATACCTATTTTCATTATCTGCCCTGCACATTTTTTAATAATATATAATTTAATGGTACAAACGTTATAAAAAGCCTAACGCAGTAAGGGAATACATGATGAAAGTTTCATTCATCTGTCTGTCAGGGGTTTTTTTTATCTGTCGTACAGCTTGGAGATTGGTGTCTATAATAGCGATTGTACAGTATATATGCCTATTGCAATTTTGACGAACTAAGACAGGGATACCTAATATAAAAATAATATTAGTTAATAATATGTTGTCAGGTGTGGCAATTAAGTTTGAGAAGAAGAATTTCCCGGTAACGAGACTGAAACGAAAAATTACCAAAGCTGTATTAAATTACTAAGCTATACAAGGATTAGAGGTGGGGGCGACCAATTATACTTATTTGCCAACGAACTACAAAATTTCACATCAGAAATTCATAAAAGCGCTGTTTTTAGAGGTTATTTTCCAAATTTTCCGGGGGACGGACCCCGGCCCCCGCAATATATCCCCCCCCCATAATTAACTTCTGACGACGCCAATATAGGGTTGCCAGGCGTCCCGGTGTTCTGGGATTGTCCTGGTTTTAGACTTTAAATCCTGAACATGTCTCCCGAAAACACTTTTATGGACGACAAAATGTCCCGGTTTTCAATAGTAACACCGATAATAGATTATTTCACTGAGGGTACCACAGGATTCATTTTATAAAGGTGTTAGTAATGTCTATTATATAGCTAAATGATTTATTATAATCATTAAATACCTTTGGATAAACATTGTTCTTTGTCTGAAAACACGTTGTAAAGAAAAGTGCTGTTAAAAGCTCCTTTTAGTACAAAACATAATACCTATTTTCATTATCTGCCCTGCACATTTTTTAATAATATAATTTGATGGTACAAACGTTATAAAAAGCCTAACGCAGTAAGGGAATACATGATGAAAGTTTCATTCATCTGTCTGTCAGGGGTATTGTACAGTATACATGCCTATTGCAATTTTGACGAACTAAGGCACCCTGTTTTGCGCAAACCCCTGACAACTGCCTGAATTGCTTGGAATATTTAAAAAAAAAAAAAATCCCCCTCCCCCAAACCTCTGAAAATCTTTCAACTTTGGAGTCCCAAAAATTGCTGATGGCGCAGCTTGCTTCATCATTCCCCCCGTGGGAACCCCTGAACCGGTAACACATGATAAAAGTTTCATTCAAATCGGTATTGTAGCCTCTACCTCTACCTTTACCTAAACTTACGTATAAGTTTTTCACCAAAATTTCGCCTGACCTCTCAATATTAACCTCACCTAGACTTCCCTAATGTCTGCCCACCTACACCTTAATTTACAACCTGTACCGTAATTTGCATCTTCTGCTCGGTTATCTTAACTCCTCTCAACTTCTTTATAACCTACCTGCCACAGCCTTCTTATCCTTTGACTTAAGTTTCATCTATTCTTTCTTCCGCATATCTATTTCCCTATTATCCTTCATATGTAATCTTCTATAATAAACAGCTTGGTTTTCCGGTGAAATCTGCATCACGAAGGGGATGAAGTCCGACGTTTCGTTCCACCACCGGAAGCAACTTCAGGGGTGTGGTGCATCGTGTAATGTTTACTTGAAGCAACAGCAAGACATTTATTTCTTCAAGTAATCATTATGATGTACCTCATCCCTGATGATGCTTCCAGCAGTGGATGCGAAACGTCGGACTTCATCCCCTTGGTGACCCGGATTTCACCGTAATCTAGCTGTTTATTACGACTATCCCGCGGAAGCCTACACCAAGTAAATCTTCTATACTTGAATTTGCATCCATCTTCTTCACCACCACCTTAACCCTAAAATTTTTCTTTCACCTAAGTCTTCACACATGTCACCATCTATATTCGATAATATTTTCATTTATCTCCCTCTTTTTCTAATTACCTCAAGCTGATTTATTTATATTGCTACATCATCACAACTGCATCTCATTCACGCAATCTTAACTTTAAAATTGATCCATTACTTCTCCTTCCTCCTGAGTCTAATTCTCCATCTATACCTCCATCTTCTTCTATTTATCTACCACAAAGTGATTTATTTATATCGACTGCATCCTGACCACCATTCACTCACTGTAGATCTAACTCTTTAGATCGATCTAGATAATTGTTAACCTTCAAAATGATTCAAAGGAATCACCTTAAGGTAACGCTTACGAAATGATATTCAGTCTAACGTTAAACAAATCTGTCTTTATAATTTCAACTCATTGAGTCCTACGCATTTTGAATGAAAGTCTTAACTTGAATTAATGTTAGCAAGACACTTGGAACTAAATCAGGTAATCTGTTTATTTTTTTTGTGTAGTATATATTTTTTTTTAATCTCGTAGAGTGGAAGCCAGAGGAAAGTTAAAGTGGTCTCATTCATTGCAGGGTCTCCAGAAGGTGATTTTTTTCCACCCGTTGAAAAATCTCCACTGTAGGTAGGTTCTTTTGTGGTATATCATATTTCTTCGTCAACCTTTTTTATATCCTCGGTTAAAAGTCGTATCGTTGGTTTTTGCAGTTGAAGAATATACAAGGCAATCTTAGCAGATTAATTAGACTGGGTGCCTTATCTTTTTGAAACTGCCTCCTTCACGACCCAAAAGTCTCTCATGTCATTTGTCCTCAAGTTGGTTCTTATAACCCGACACACCTTCTCACTTCAAAAAAAAAATCAACCTTAGAAAAACAGAAGAGAAAAAAAATTAACTTCCAACAGACTGCTCTGAAAAAAATAAAATAAAACAAATACCAGTGGCATGAAGGAATAAAGCACGCGATAACTCTTAAAAGGGTTATTCTTTTTTCAAAAAGAAAGAATACTAAGTTAAAAACCCAGTCAAAAGACAAATTACCTACTTTAATAAAAGCTGACTTCGTTCTCTTATACAATAATATAATACCATGAATTATTCCGCATAATTCACTTAGCTTAACATACTTCTTGCTCTTGCTATATTTATTTAATTGAAGTAGCCTATTAATCTACTCCTTTTTTTCCTTCTTTCTTACCTAATTGTAGATGAAGGGTGTTTAATTCTTTTTTTTTCCTCTCTTTGTTATATATCTAATTGCATTGTTGAAATAAACATTTTTTTCTTTAACTCTCTATAACACTTTACACGTAAGGAACTATATTTATATAGTATATAAGATATTGGGTTTCTTTCATAGTTAATATTTACAGTTGATTTGTTAGATGTTTGAATTTTTATAATATATTGTAGTTATTTATTGTGTTTCCTTTTTATTTTTTTAACTAGCTAAATATTTATACTGTTTCTCATATATCTTTTGTATTTTATGATAGTACTCGAATAAAATTAATTTATCATTTTTCTTATAGGATGCTATATTCTTAAGTTGATATTAGCATATGTATATATAATGCTTGGTTTCGATTTATCTAAATGTTCATCAACATTCCAAGACAGAAATCCGTTTCAGACATCAGGAATCTTATTTGCCGGTATGTTTGTCGTTCAATTTTTGTGAACAAAAATATCTTAAAAACTATACTCTTCACATGTTTATGAAATTTAAATGTTAGTTGATAATTTGCCCATTGTTAGTCCCATAAACTCGTCGGCATCTAAACTCCCCGTCAAAATTAACGCACCACCTTTATATTTCTCTGTTTTGACTATCTCTAATTTATAATGATGATTAATATGTCATTAATCATCATCATCATTCATCATCTCATATTTAATCACCATCGTTAATCGTATTTAATCATTATCATTAATTATAATTAATCATTATAATTAATTATATTTAATCATCATCATCAACGATTCAATGTTATTTGCCATTGATTAATTGAGAGCACTCAGGTATTTATTACATTATTACAGTTGTTTGTATGTGTCAACATGAATACACCTCCAATTTTAACTATAGAGGAAGCGATTAAAAATAAATTGGTAAGGCGTGAATTCTCACGTAAAAAGGGTTTCGTTGGTTTTGTGAAACAAAATTAGTAAGGTTGAGGGGGGGAGGGNATGATCGACAGAGGCGAAATAGGACCATCCTAGATGAAAACTATAGAAAAGAAATATCCTAATTCAACGGCTTTTGTGTAGGAGCATAAAAATATAAAAGTGGTGCGTTAATTTTGACGAGGAATTTATTTGTTTCTCTTCCACATTTGCACAAATATACATTGAAAGAAAGACTGACACTTGACCAAAAATGTTTCCTGATGTCTGACCATGCAGAACACGAATGTATAGTCAAAAAAATTCTGCAGATCTTACATTTTTTTTTTTTTTTTTTTTTTTTTTTTTTGACAAAAATAAAATTTATTGAGTCTTTTTATTTCTATTATTTTTGTTAGGGTGACATTGCTACTCATCAAAAGTAAAATTATATGACATGTACGTACACTTGATAGGGTATATAAAACCACATAAAATTGTGATTTTGCTTAATTATTTTTAGTATTACCCCCTCTCTTCTATCCCAAATGTTTCAGATGTCCCGCTCACTTAAAATTAATTGAAATCCTGTAGAATAATTTTAGTGAAAAATGTTACAAAATATTTGTTTATAACTGATACATTAGAAAGTTTAAATAATACGTGAAGTGCAATTAATTTTATTCCTACTTCTTTCCGAGGTCAAACCTACTACCCATGCGCATGTACAAAAATTGTCGTACTGTGAAAAGACGTGATACTTTAATCTGTCACTGTTGTCGATCACCTTCTTTACTTTATTGTAACGTTATTTGTGTTTATCTATAATCAGTGTTTAGGAACATAAATACCTGATAGACGTAACCTACCTACAACCTCCTAACTACGTATTTGGTATAAGTCTTGTTTAAACTCAGTTATGAAGTCATACATTTTAAAATTACGTTAATATTAAAGTATTACGGCAATCAAAAGTATGTTTTATTTAAACCCTCTATCAATTAAAATACAACAGGAGGAAGAAATGCGTTTTATTTTATTTTTTTTTCCTTTTTCTTTACAAATTAAGGTCAGCATGTATACCTATATATATATTTTACATTAGATTCGAGTTTTGCCTGATTGGAAGATTTGTAAACGCCCAATAATTCCCTTTTTTGACAAAAATGTTTTGTGTGCAAAATTTGGTCGATAAACCCTAAATACACAATTTTTCCGAACTTTAGGAAACATTTAATTTGGACTTCAGATTAGGGATTATATAGCTCACATTAATATTTCAGAAAATGACATTTTCATTCACGTGCTTTTTTTCAGAATTTTGTAATTAATAACGTGATCAAGTTAAAAGAAATGTTGTTTCTTTATCGTTTATTTTCCCTCGTTGAAGAAGAGACGTCGAGTTGAGGTATAAATTAGAAAAGACTAAGTAGATAGAGCAGGTACAAGTACAAACGAATATTTCAAATGAGTGAAAATAACCGCAGGAGAATACTGATTTAGAACTACACTCGGAACACACTAGAGTGTTATTTAATAGCGTTATCTTTGTCGTGTGTCGCTGGCACGAACCAAAAAAAAAAAAAATACAAAATACAAAATACAAAATGGAAGAGAAACAAGGCTTGTTTTAATGGTTTCTGTTGTGGCAGTCGACTGAACCAGCCTCCGAGTCTAATGTTACTCTGTATATATCCTCTAATGAACCATAAACTCGAGCTTTCAATATTTATGGAAACAAAAAAGCCAAAGAAGGTTTTAGTCGAAGCTCTTAAAATCCAACGACCTCATTGTTTTCAAACTTGTTCCAAACCGTCATTACCCTTGCAGTCGTAAGATTTAACCCTTCTTGTACCATAAGAAACAATTCTACTACTTAGTTTTTATTTCTTTTACCCTACACTATAAAAAGTTTTTATTTTCGCACTTTGAGGATAGGAAAATTTCGTTTTATAGACAACAAGATCATTTTAATTTATTATAATTAAAATAACAGTTCTATAATAATAATTAAAAATTTGTGTTAGTTTTCTGATCTTGGATAAAAGGGATTACTCTCTGTAAGTTACTATATTTACTGTTCAGAGGGTTCTGAAGGAAGCAATCATTTTCGGGATCTTATAAAAGATTAGACGTTGAACATGATTCGTTTTCATGATATCGAAAAACAATAAAAATTATCCATAGTTTTTACGCGCATCCTTAAAATTCTGAAAAATTACGCTTCTTAATATAAAGCACTTTATAAAAAACCTTCTAGATTCTAGAGCATCGAATTCTCGGTGCTCTATGGATTACGAGTAAAATAAGACCAATTCTAGGTCTTTAAAAACAAAGTGCTGATTGTCAGCTAAGGTCTACCTACGTTCCTGTTACTTCATTTAGTTAATCTATTAAGGCGCGTCCACACTCCGATCGGCATCTTTCGGCTTGAACCGATCGGCAAAGCCGAATTAGTGTGGACGTGGTCGGGTTTCCGACGTGCCGAAAGCCGTACCGAATTGGCTCGGTCCTGATCATAGGAAGCCAAACTGTAGTTGGTAGTGCCGATCGGCGTCGGTCGACAGATAGTTTTTATATAGTGAGGTTCGAAGACTATTTTCTACTAACGTGTTGGTACTCGTGAGATGGTTCGGCACTGATCGGGGTATCCACCCTACTAGAGTAATGTGGACGTCTTGCCGACCCGAACGTTTACTGTACCGAACTTGCCGACCGGCAGTGTGGACTCGCCTTTAAGATGACCTGCATAAATTCTTAGTTTAAAGATACAGAAGAAGTTGACAATGTTGTACAATGTTGACAATGTAAATTAAAATGACTTCATGACAGCATTTTGTTGTTGGCTAATCATGAGCAACATTAGGTAACCGCATAAACACGGCGAAACCTATCCTAATCTATTCTACTTTCCGCTAACGAGGTAAAAGAAAGGCAAGAAGTTTTGTGTCCTTCCTTCCTGGTTGACTCTCAATCAACAATTGCTCTTACACAATTAAATTGCAGCAATTACAATTGCTCCTACACAATTATATATTACCATGAGTTTAATTATCAATGATAATAATTAAACATTTTCCTTTTTAGTTTCAGTTTTATTTATTAATTCCCTTTTAGATTATCAATCATATTTTGTAAATAATGTTTACTATATGATCTGTGTGGAGGTGGATCCTCGAAATATGGCCAACACCTAATAAAAAGAGAAACTTTTTTGCCCACAATAGAATCTACCTACAAATATATGGAAATAATAAAGGGTACACAAAGATAGATCATAGAAAATAAATGACTGGAGATCCAAGATCCAATCATCAGCTATAAAGAATATATTCACCATAGAAGTTGAGAGCTGGGAAATATACACACAAGAATAAATATTAAACAAATAGACAACACAATCAAAAGTTTTTTTTTTTGGAAGAAAGTGGGATGTCTCAGGATTAGTTAACTAGGCTTAAAAATGACCGGCGAGTTCGAAGCGTGGCTTACACTTATATTTAGAGAAAACTTAGTTTACCCACTAACTTAGTTTATTTTTGTAGGATCCACCTACAAAAATATGAATTAATAATTACGTAAAAATTGTCAACGTTAAATGGAAATTAATAAGTAGGTATATCTTATTTCTTAAGTTCCTCTACAAATAATGCTGTAATAATGCAGAACAAATTATGCATTAGTGTCATTAAAGCAGATAGCGCTTTTTTCTTTTAATTTTTGTTAGTTTTAAAAAAGATTCAAGTGACATTTAACACTTGGTTTTTTATTTATAATGAATTATGCGGAAGATTGAGTTGTGTGAGAATAAGGTAACGCACCAATCTCTCTCACGTATTCCTGTCCAGAGATTGTTTTTTTAATCTTTATTTTTCCACATAAAGTCACTCTATTAAACAGTTCCTTGTATATTTTTCCGGTCAAACCTCTATTTGAACAATAAAAATCGATTATAGGGGTCTGTACATGGATGAAATAAGCTATAATTATATACGTTAACACAAACACACACACACACACACATATATATATATATATATATCT
>KZ653070.1:14162-36581 GCA_001010745.2 Gerris buenoi | reverse complement strand
GTTTTTGTGTGTGTGTGTGTGTGTGAAAAGTAGAGGTAAATATAAATTAAAAAGTAATTTGAGGAGAGAAAGCATGAAAATAGGATAACATTTTCCATCATCACTATGTAATATTTTATTATTTTTAGCATACGCATAGTATGTATTAAACCAGGGGTCTCCTATGTTTTTGGTTAAATGACCCGGAAAATTTATTGTACAATACCTATGTCTCATTTTCTTCTTTTTTTTTTTGTTTAAATATTTAATTTGAATAAAGTTTCATCCTTTATTCACTCTTAAAACGAACTATAATTTTGACTAAATAATTTAATAATTAAACTTCTCCGTTACTTACAAATATATTCTTATTTAACTAATTAATAATTTAATTCTTTGACAAGTTTAATGTTGACCACTAAAAGGACACAATTATACGTAAATAATTAATTAAACAGTTTGTACAAATTAGAAGGAAACTTCTATACACGTTTAGTTTCAAAGTTCGGTGTGACATAATGTAGGTATTAATAATTAATTGTTTTTTCACACAAAAAATAAGCATAAAAATAATTATATTAACAAGAATTAAATGATAAAGTTTTATGGAGCTAGTTAAATTGTTAACTACCGGACGGTAACTAAGTATTTAGAATTTATACTATTGACATACTATGATAATGTTATACTTTATTTATTGATGTAAAATTTCCCTTTTGCATTATACATACTATGCCAATTGGCAACTGTTTAATGCCAATTTAGTCAATAATTCCAATGTGGTAAGTGGTAATTATGAAATGTGTATTAGGTTATAACTTACATATTTTTTGTATTTTCTAATTTATTTGTTCAACCCGCGCTTGTACCCCGTGGAAATCATGGATTAATTCAAGAATAAACCGCATTGTATTATGGTTTATAATAATTTATTTTTTTATATTTCATGGTACTTCCCTACAAAACTTACCTTTAACACTATGTTGAAACTTGGAGAAACTATTTTTTCATACTTTTATGTATACAGGAAGCTTCCTGTAATATCTTAAATATCTATTTCAATATGTATATATAATTAAATATAAATCATTTTTAGACCTTACAATAACATTAAAAAACAACGTCAAAATATAAAAACAATAAATTAACATTCTACATATTGGTCCTCCCCTCTTATGTTCTCTGAGGGAGCGTCCTCTATTATAGTTCTTCCTCACCTGGTCTACATGCATCCTGAGTTTCTCTTCCCCTACGATAACATGATATGTTAGCACCTGTTCTTCGTAAGATTTGGCGGTACATCATTGCCTTTTTGTCTTACTTCATCAAAAGAAGGTTGTACTCCTTACATACCCTTTCGTTAACTAATCTTGGTCACCAAATAAACAATTTTGTTTCGTTCATATCGCAGATTCCAGGGGTCGAAAATTCTTGTATTAATGTTAGGTACAGTTAGTATTATTTTTTTTTCTTCTTTGCATGCTAATTCTTCTCTTTTCGTAATATGCGCGCAATGCCTCTCTAATTTTTTTCTCTAAACCATCCTTGCGTCATGAATCTAGATATCATTTATTGAGTTCCGCATCTTTAATTGTTTCTTTGTTACCCTTAAGTCTTGATAACGCAAATATTAAAGTCCTCTCTTTTAAATTAATCTACCTTGTCCTTTTTATTATTTCTTAATCGAGATAAAATTTAGATTTAATGAGAGTTAACCAATAAATAATCCTATAAATTAATCTGCAAGCTTTTATTGAGGGTAAATTCAAGGTTAGCTTAAAGTTTTTTGGAATAATCCGGATTGACTTGTAAAAGAAGAATTGTTTTGTTATGTAATTCTACTTTTAATTTATCTGATGTTTCTAATATATGAACAGCTTCCAAATAGGATTTCAGTTTTAAATAGTTTATATGGGATTAAGTTCTCTTGTACTATTTTTCTAGCCGACACAAAGAAATGAACGAAGTAAATATCCTATATAAGCTTATAAATCTCTAAATTGCTGGAACACGATATGATGTTGTTAAACAATCAACACGATATGCTATAGGATATTATTGTAATAATGCTTAGAAGGGCTTACTGTAGATGAGATCTTGTAACTCCCCTTTCCTATAGAATCGTGTAATTGGTTTCGCTTCTGGTAAAAGGACTCTCAACTCCCTCCGAGAATCCGACTCAAACTTTATCGATTTTCATACACAGTGAAACTAATTTGAATTCCTGAAGGGGGGGGGGGAGGGGGCTTTATAGAGGGGCTTTGACTAACCGAAGATCGATTGATCTCAGCAAACAAATCATTACCCATCTGCATTCTCAAACCCCCTTCTCCCTCTTTCTCTCTCCTTTGTGAGTTCGCTACCTCGATTCGATCAGCTTTCTAAATTGAAGAGGTATAGTATTATATTGTTTTTATCGATGTGATTCACTTGTCAGAGTAAAATGAGATATTTGTTCGAGGTATAAAGCAATACAGCTTTATATTACTGAATTTAATTAATACGTACTTTGAAACAATCACTTGATTTAAACCAAACTATTACATCGAGTTTAGAAATCTTCCTTTTACCTTTTCTATGTACAATTTATATCATTATTAACTTCTTTCAATAGAAATAGACATTTTAGTAAACTCATCATAATAGTATTTGAAGAAATCTGTCTCTTCATACGTTAAATAATACTTCGTATTTTATCAAATGAGCTTTTAGCCTCTGATGATTGTAATCATCAGTTCTTAGTTCCTATGAACAAACTGAACTTAACAGCCGTGTGGAGATTAAATTATTTGGCCGATTTCAATTAAATTTGGCGTATACATGTTCAAAAATTCATACCTCGAGGCAAAAGCAAATTAACCTTTAAAATGGGGGTTGGTGCTCCTAAATTTTAATTTAACTGTCATTTATTAATAATTAATATGTTATGATAATATGTATATGTAGCTAAATCTTTTTACACATGTTACTCGTATGATTGGCCTTATTTTGTGGCTGTATTGCTAGTTCACCATCGTTATCATTATAAACATACTCATGCTCATAGAATGCTCCCTAAACCATGAAAAATTGTGAATTAAAAATATATCTCTAAATCCGTTCTGGCTACATTAATTAAATATTCCAATTAAAAGCAAATTTAACCTTATATAAGTAGTTTTTTCCATATATTGATAATAATAAATTTACCTCGCTGAAATCGAAACCCAAATGTAAATACATTTAATTTCAAATTAATTAAATGGGATTTTTTTTTATCAAAATCTCTATAAGACACGTATATAAGAAAGTTTGTTTTTTTTTGAGTTTCTCACATAGATTTTTATTTCATTTAATATAAAAATGTTCAATGATTTTATTCTCCGTTAAAAGAAGTAGATTAATATTATTAAATTTGATTTATAAATAATCACGAATCAAAGGCAGATTATTTATTAAATTCTTACGTGTAACTAATAAATCGTATTGTTTTTAATTAAAGCGATCATACTTTCACTCAAGTTATGTTTCAGATTTTAAAATAGTGTGATTAACATATTACCACCAACTTAAAATCAGGAATAAATAAATAAATAATTTTTGATGTATATACCTATATATATTTATATATATTCTTTTTATTTAATTAAAATTTAATAATGATTCAAATTATTGACTGCAAAAAGAAAACTTAATAAAAACCTTGAGCTAATTTCCTAATGTTAATGTGTTATAAAGTATGTATATGTTAGTAGAAAAACACCTGAATAAGACAGCGAATAAGCGTAAAATTTTTAAATTGAGCATACTAATTTGAAATATTATTATTTAATAATTAATTTGTGTGCGTATCTTTTAAACATGCAAAAGTTAGTGCATGTCAATATAGATTAACATACTGCTTTAATGAAATTAATGTTTGATAGGTATGTATTTATTTTGTACCAGCTGTTTTAATTAATTTTTATTCTATACGCTTTAGTAAATGCGGATTAATGGATTGTAGGAGTATAGTAAATGTTTATCAAGTTATTATTTTATTTTTAATAATGATATTATATTAATTTTATTAAGTTCAAAAAATTACAGTTCTGTGATGTTATTTAGTTTTAAATAATTTATGTTCAATTATATTACAAAACGTGTAAACTAGCAATAAAATCCACGTTTCTATAGGTGGATTACTATTATATTATTATTATTATTTTTTTTTTACTTTTTAAGTATATACTCTTACTATATTACTGTAATATTACTAAATTACTGTAATATAATATAACTATATACCCGGTCTGTTGATAGTGTATGACAATATACCTACTGATTAATAAAATTAAACACAAAAATCAAATTCACTTGATTATTTTCATTATTACTTTTGTTTTTTACTACAGTCAACAGTTAAATTAGTTCTTAAGAACTAGGCCGTGATGCTGATCATCATCAGAGGGTGATAACTAAATTGATAAATAAAAAATATTATTTTACGTGAAGACAGTTTTCTTAAAATACTTAATGTGACCTACACTATATCAATCATTTGTAAATTTAGAAAATTTTATATTTCTAGGTATTTGCCTAATCATTAAAATTAAATAAATTATATTGGTCAAAAGTAATTAACTTGATGAATAAAATATGAACGACATAATCCATCATATTTAATTTGTAATGACTGAGCAACAGAGATATGCGATTGGTCCAATGTAAGGTAGTGGGGGATCAAATATTGTTAGAAGTGGGGGTAACAGTACGCTGTTCAGCCCCACCCACCACCAAGACCACCCGCGACGTGGGGCGTAGCCCTCTGTCAGCTAACGCTTTATTACTTTATATTATGTCTTTTGCACTCTTATCTACCATTGGTCTAAATTTAATAACTTTTAATACATAAGATATAAGTATATAATTAGTTTTTCAGTGTATTATTAAACAAAGCAAGGGACATAGCCGAAAAAATAACCACAATCGGAAGGGGGAGAAGCTTAAATCAACTAATTACAGCTTTATTATACATAAAAAATAACATGTTTTTAAAATCAAACAATGTCCCGTGACAATTGTGTGTTATTTCAGAAGGGGAAAAATATAAATAAAATGTTCAATTAAATGACGAACTCTTCCGAAGTTTTGTTGAACTAATGGATTTTTTATTTATCTTGTTGTCTTCTATAATTACATTTATTCCAAGTTGTTTCTGACCACATTACTAAATAGTTATTAGTACTTTGTTGATTTTTTTTTTTTTTTTTTTTTTTTTTTTTTTTGGTTTGCGTAACTCGCTAATTGTCTGTTTTTAACAATCAAATGGGATATAAGAAAGTTTGTGTCGCGGATCGTTTGTTATGCTGATGACAAACGACTGACAACTCGTCCTGCCAACATTGAATAACTATAATTATGTGTAATTAAGGTATCGACACCTGGTCGACTGTTAAATTGGCTTTAATGTTAACATTCCTCTCCTGGCTTAAGACGTTTTTTAGTCCTTATTAAGGACTTATTTTCTCTGCAAATGAACTCTTGATCATTTTAATACTGTTCTCGGTGTAATTAATCTTTTTTAAATGATTTACTAAGAATGATCTAATTATCAACTGGTCTAATTATCGGTTGTTAATGTGTTTGTTTGTTACTTTGTTCGTTAATTGCTATTTCCCTCCTTATGTAATTAGTTAACTTCAAATAGCAAATAATTTTTAGTTGAATTCATTAATTTTTGTTTTAATAAAGGTTGGTCTTTGAAATATTATTGGATTTGGTAATAATATATGTTATAATAATAAGCTATTGGTTATATCTCCCCTTCTTATTATGTGCTGCAGCTGATTAGTAAGAAAGGGCTAAAGGAGGAAAAAGTACCTCGAACATTGTTAAAAGCATGTGGAGATAAACGGCTATATAGTGAGCGAAAACTGAACTAATTTGATCAATTATCAATAACATCAAATTATTAACAACATACATAAACAAATATGCTATTTTGATAGGTTAATGTATTGCATTACCTGGCTAAATTATATAAATAGATTAATTAATAGATTCGCAAGAATACCCGTAAAGATGCTGGCAATTCTTTGTTCTTTGCATAATAAGCAATAGATTTGTAGTTAGCATCTATAAAGATTATGAAAAGGTCAAAGTATAATAAATTAATATCCGAAATCACGTTAAAAAGACGAATGATCATAATTCTATTTATTTAAAAAATTATCTTTATTTACTTTTTTCGTAATTTTTGTTTGAATATTGTAACTGCGTAAACATGCTATAAAAGCAATAAAGGTGAAATAAGTTTGATATATTGGCTTGATACACATGATGTGAGAAACGGAAAAATTTATGACAATTATAAACTTTTTAGAAATTTCGCACTTAATAGCTTCAAGACAGCGGCCGATGACTAAAAAAAGGATTTAATCAGCAAGAAATGATGTTATACATCGTATTGTGAAGATCTCATATAGAGTAAAGGTTAGAAGAAAGTAAGATAAGTAGAAAATAAATGTGTATTATTATTACAGAAATTAAATTAAAAATATAGCCGTAATGAGGGTGTTGAATGAAAAATGTGCGTATGCTTATATGGCACGTTCAATATAATTTCAAAGCTCTTTCAGGTAGTTTAGGAATATTTAAGTTTTTCCAGGCCTTTTGGTCTAAAAATGGGTAGACTTATGCCCTATATTATTATCTAAAAATGGGTAGGCATATGCCCAGGGCGGCGGTTTTGGGCGAGTGCCAAAATCTTTCGAGAAGAGAAAAAAAGGAAACGAAAAGTTTTTTTTTTGCCCAGGGCGCAAGGTACCTTTTGATAGGGGCATGGTTTTTCCCTGAAAAATGTTTTTCGGTTAATATTAAAACCAAATATTACAGTATACCTAATCATCACTATTTAACGCGAGATCTTGTCTTGTGCGCCGCATCACTAGTTTAGTATTTGATTTGCCGGTTGAGGGCACTTATAATAAATTGATGAAAGCACCTGCTTTCATCAATATATTTATTTAGATTTTTTCATCAATATATTTATTACTTTTAAGATTTTTTTATAAAATAAAAAAGATTACAAGTTTTTCAAAAGAAAGAAAAATCTGCTCTATCAATTAAACAGATGTAATAATCAATTCTGAAAGAAAAAACGGGAGTTGTCTCGTTGAAGACAGTGTCTCGTATGTTTATCGGTCTTTCTTTAACGAAATTGCAACAAATCCAACATCGTCAGAACGAAAGACGACATGAAATCTAAAATTCAATGAGTTGAGCATTCAATTATATGGATTGTATTACCATTAGTTTTAATTTAATTTCAGATGGAGGAAAACAGTTAAACCAAAGAAGGCAGTGGTAGGAGAAGCATTTTTTTCTCTTTTATAAAGGTCTCTATAAATATGCTTTAGGTATATAATACGCTGTCGATGTGATAATTTTAGATCCCGAGCAACAGTTCTGGGGATTTTTTTTTCCCTGGAGGAAAGAAAAGAATAATGTGATTCCAAAGTCTTTTGTTTCTTCTCCTTGTTTTCTTCATTATCCAGTATGGCGTCTTAATTGATGGCGATGAATAGATTCTCTAATTGACAGTCGGCAGCGCTGCTCTCTTCCAAAATAGGCCATTGTAAGAAGTAAGAAGGATATAAAGTTTCTTCTGGAAACCAACTGAAGGCTTAATTGCAGGAGGACGAAGGACGAGAATTAATTGGATCAGGATAGTGAGTGGTGCTGTCGCTTGTTTCGCATCCTTATGGGGAGGTTGTGCGTGGCTGCGATTATCCGCCATTAACCTCGTGTCCTGGACGAGCTTGCACCGTAATAAAAGAGGTCCTTAAGGATATCAGGCCATCCTGAGGTCCTTTCAGCAGGATTCATTCTCAACCGCCATTACTGTAAAGTATCATTCCTTTCTCTACAACCATGTTTATTTCTCTTCCACTCTTATTGTTAACTTCAGTAAAAGAACAATATATATATATATTATCAATGTAATACCGTGTTTGCACACTGCAATAGGCTAAACCATATGTGAGAGACACCAAGGGATGTGCCACGCAATTATATTAGTACTGCCACCATTATTGTCTACTTTATATAATTGTTCCCACCTTTTATTTTAAATCTGATAAAATATTTGGTTTATTAACACGAATAAATTGTTGACACGAATAAAATTGGAATATATAAAATGAGCAGGTTGTTACAATTATTCTGGGGCTATCTGCAGGCTAATTTCGATAGCTAATTTTCGATAGGTTCGATAGGAGTAACTTGTAAAACAATTAGTGTGTTTGTGAACTTGTGGAAGAGAATGTAATGAGCGCAGGAGTTTGAATATGGGACTAACTATGGGCTAATTATAACCTACCATCCAAGTAGTAGTTTTTAAGATAAAATGGTTCACAGAATTAATTGACGGACAAACCGACCGACATAGAGACACGGGAATAAAGATGTTCCCATATGTCTGAAACCGATTTCTGTCTTTGGATTTTTGAAATCGGAGGCATAAAACATTATCGTTCCGCAGAACAATCACATTACTTCTGTGTGATAAGAAGCAATAATATTATAAATAAATAAATGAAGAAAGCCGAAATCAATTCAACAAAAATACGTGGTAATAAGAAAACCGAAATTAATTCAACACAAATTTGTAAATGGTAAATGTTGTTTATCATTGTTATTATTGTGAGGTATCCTTTGATTCTATTCAATTTTAATTCACATGGTTATTTTTTAATGCTCAACGCTCAAATCTATTTGAGATATTCCAACTCACGAATTTCAGTCATACTTCAAGTATTGTCAAAATATAATGTAAAAGTTTACTGATACTATAGCTAAAATTCCTTTAAGATAATTCTAAATTATTATTTCGTTTTTAGGATTTGAAAAGGAAAAACCACACTAGTTGAAGTTCTTGGGTGGTCTGTTTAGAAATGTTTTCTTTACTGTCGAGTGGTTTGTTTTGTAAATAAGTTGTTTTTTTACTCTAAATGAGAAGTGAGAAGACGACAGGGAGTGCGTGCGGTTTTTGATCTGGTAACTAAGTCACCTGGGTTTATATAAGTCAAGTAACCCAACACTGATCACGTATTTTACCTGGGTGGGCTTCAACTCTTAGTATCCAAAAACAGACTAAGCACGGCTATATCCAACAACAACAACAACACTGTCACTTTTTTTATAAAAAAAATAAACATCTGGCGCCTTAAATAAATAACGAAANTTATAAGAAAGGGGTTTTAGATACATTTTTGTAACAAATAATAATAATAACGGTGAAATTAATTTAGTGTATTCAGGTTTTAAAAATTATTAAATACAAATAAAGAAAAGAAAGTAAACAGAAGTTGTTATCACAGACCTGTTGAGTATAATTTAGAAGATGGTTTGAAAGAGGAATTATGGTCTGAAGTTAGGGAGAAGGTAGGTAGGGTAAACTCGTGTAATGGGGCTCGTGAGAAATTCAGGGAATGACGGGATTCCATGGAGGCGCGAGCCACTAAATCTGAAACCTGATCCCTTCCTATCCATATAAACCTAATAAAAGTTTCACTCCGGAATTTATATATTTTATTTATATAATATCTCAATAAAGAATACAGATATTAACTTTATACATAATTAAGAAGGTATTTATGTCCAAATAAGTCTTCATTTGTTATTTTTATAAAAATGTTTTTCTTTTAAATATAATTAATTATCTTTTAAAAGTATCTTATTTATTTTTGTATTATTTTATAAATAATTCTTGCCAGCACGCGACTCTATTTAGCATTTAAATTAAAGAGACAATTAAAAAAAAAATAAATTTTGTCAAAATAACATTTTATATAATTGTCAATTGTTCATATAAATATCGTGGTACCATCGAGCATTCATTCAAACTGTTATTTCTATTTCTTAATACATTAAATTAGACACTGACACAAAAAACCGTTTTTCCGATACCGTACTCGACTCAAATTAAAAAAACAAAAATATCATACAAGGTTATAAAAGATAGTATGTTTCAACATGATTTGCTTCAGAGGTTTTTTCAGCTTGATCTTAAGTGGAATTGTGTATGAAAATTAATTTTTACCAGGGAGGTTCCTGGAATTTAACAATAATAGACTTTTATATTGACAGTATAACATTTAAACAGAGTTTGCATTATAATGGCTATAACTGAGTGTGACAATCGGCTATCGGCAAAATTATTTTTCATAAATACAGATCCACACTGCTCATCTCATCACGGTTTGACAAATATAAACAAAAGTGGGAATCAATGAAATCCTTTCAACAATGACGGGGCAAATGAATAAATAGTATAGGTAGTATACTATATAATATAAGAAATAACTCAATTTTATAAGGGAGAAAGAAAATCACTATTTAATTGCTTTGTCAATCTAATGTTTTGATCTATATCAAAACTAAAATACAAAAAATAAATTAATATAAATAAATACTTGGGGGTTGGAGCCCACAGGGATCCCCCCTTCCTACTTGAGTAAAGCTTTAGTTGGCTGAAAGCGTACATTATTATTCTTTACTAACTCTGCAAATGTTTTTTTAACATCTTCGGGGTTATCGACTGTATACGCAGGTTTGAGTCTGTCTGTAGACACGACTTTTTCTTTTGAGCCTATCATGATTGTAAAGGTTTTATTGTTCCTCTTTTTAACTGCATATGGACCGGTGTATGGCTGTTGCAACGGCTTGCGTACAGTGTCGTCACGTAGGAAAACGTGCGAACAAGACTTTAAATCCTTGTGGACAAATGGTTTATCTTTAGTGTGCTGGGAAGCTGGACATGGTCTGAGTTTCTCCATTGCTGCTTTTAGTCGTATCGCGAACTCGGTTTTCGTATGACTAAATTTGTGAGTCGTCAGTAATTCTCCCGGTAATCGTAAGGTGGTACCGTACACTAGATCGGCAGGGCAGGCGTCTATATCTTCTTTAAGTGCTGCTCTCATTCCAAGTAAGACCATTGGTAGAGCGTCGAGCCAACTTTTTCCTTCGTGAAACTTAAGGCCTGCTTTTAATTGACGGTGTACTCGTTCAACTATGCCATTACCTTGAGGATGATTGGCGGTCGTTCTTATTTTACGCGCGCCGAGTATTCTGGTTAGCTGCTGGAATAAACTTGATTCAAATTGTTTTCCTTGATCGCTGATGATCGTGCAAGGGACGCCGAAGCGGGCTATCCAGTTGGCGTAAAATGCATAACCCACTGTTTCGGCAGTTATGTCGGAAACAGGGATTGCTTCAGGCCATCTTGTGAAACGATCAATACAAGTTACTAGGTAACGATATCCTTGACAAGATGGTAAAGGCCCCACGATGTCAATATGGACAGTAGAGAGGTTTCTTGCAGTTTGGCAATTTTTTTAACTCTAGCTTGAGAGAAGTACGTCCATTTCAAGAGATCCGACTACTGTATGAAATTTTGTTGACTGAGCTTTTATATTAAATGTAATAAATTGTGACTCTATTTGAGTAAACCATAATTGTGGCCTTGCCTTCCAGAACGGGAACTACTAAAACATCTTCCTTTTCCACAGATGCGGGCCTGGATTTTCATCAGTCATTTTTTTAAAAATGAAATAATTTATAAAAATATAAAATGATAGTTATTTACGAAAATTTTTGAACTTACTGCGTTCCGCTATTCCGCTTAGGCCTTGTGTTCAACTGTTCTCGGGGTCACCAATATATAGGTAGTATACTATATAATATATGAAATAACTCAATTTTATAAGGGAGAAAGAAAAATCACTATTAAATTGCTCTGCCAATCTAATGTTTTGATCTATGTCAAAACTAAAATACAAAAAATAAATTAATATAAATAAAAACTTGGGGGTTGGAGCCCACAGTCCTAAAGATCTAGGCTTAATAGACTCTAGTAGTGGAAACCAGCTATATAGCTGTAGAACCACTTGTTTGTATAATTCTTCCAAGTATGAAATCAATTCCGGAAGATGTTATCTAGGATTTTGTGAATACCGACCTTTTGAATCCATTAGAAATCATTCTCAAGGAAGTTGCTCATGATGAGAGTCATTTGGCAACTTTGGTCCTAAAGATCCAGACTTAATAGACTCTGGTTGCTAAAAAACAGCTATAGAACCACATGTTTATATAATGCTATAATCTTCCAATGTATGAAATCAATTTTAATTCGGCACCGTACGTTTTTATTACATAGATCTTTCTGATGAGGTCCTCTATGATTTTGTCAATCCTGACATTGCAGAGATTATTTCAAGCAAGTTGCTAATGATGAAAATCATTTGCATCTCTGGTACAGAAAATTTACTTATTCCACTCCTATGTAGAGGAAACCTGCTGGAATAGGAATCGGAAACATGTTTGCATAATTCTATTTCATCTAGATTACAATTTGAAATAAACGGATCAGTAATGTAACAGCATTCTTTTTAATTAGCAAAATACTTATCTTCTTATAAATAAAAATGTATAAATAAAGATTTCGTTTCGATACATCTATTTTTATATTATGTTTTAATTTTAGTTTTCCTTTAATTTACAAACACATAAAAATAAATAAATATAATGAATAAAATCCGCCAAGTATAGTATTAAACTAAGACTCTAATCCTTATTATAATATAATCAGTGATAATTACCGGAGGTCGTACACCAAGATAATTAAGTAGGTGATAATTGCATGGCTACTTCTATGTATCAGATCATATACTTAAGTAAGAATTTGCAACTTCTTTTTCCCATATTTTCTTAAACTAGCGTGATCTTAAGATAATTATGATTATATGCGTTAGATACGGGCTGAGTTATGCTTCATAAAATTGCACACTTCGTTGCAACTTAAATTAGAGTAACGTGTTCTTTTGTTATACTTTTTTTTTGGCTTCGTTCTGACTTCGTTGATCTCTTGATATTTTATGTATCTACTTTCCGTTTGTATATCCGTATAATTATATATCGTTTAGGAGTACGTAAAACAACGATTTTTATAAGAGTGGTACCAAAGTGCTTCTAATTATTTTCACTCAAATGCCGATTATTTATAGACGTTAAAATGAAACAGGACCTTCTTGCTCTAAAGATTATCGCTGGTTAAGGCAGTTTTTTTATTTGACATATGTACAATAATAGTTATTTATGCACCTAGGGAGTGAATGAAGTAATTCATTATTCCTTGATCAAATAAGTTGGTTCTTGAGGCAATGCCGAAGGAACCATGTCCCTAAATCCCGATCGAAGCCGAGGGAATTCGAATTTTTAATTCCCGAGTTGTAGCCGAGAGAATAACGCTTATTAGCTCCCGAGGCGCTGCCGAGGAATTCATTAAGAATTTATTAAAACTACTGTCAAATGCGTTTTATTTCAATAACACCCTGAATATTAAGGTTCGCACTCGTGCAGATATATATTTATTATGTGCAATCCAAATACCACTGACATCACAATATATATCTGGAACCAATGGACTTATAACCATGAAATTATAAAGGCAAGTCCCTCTTAGCCCGCTGCCAGATTATACACAAAGAACAGTAATAGCACTTCAATCCCAGAAAAAGTCGAGCAGATTGGAGGTTATTTTTTGTGCATAACCTAATCTTTGTCTATCATTTCTACCCCCCTCCTTTGAGTATATGCGAAATTCGACTTGACGATATCTAATTGACTAATTGTGCTAATACCTTGAACATTTTGTGCATTTCTTTGAAGATTGTGTCCAACTAGACACTGCAAATTATGTAAATAGGCTCTATCCTATTATTGATGACTCGAATTTACTATTATGGTTCAATTCTGTTCGTGGTGCTTATGTCCATTCATATTCGTAGTAGGTACATAAATTCGTAGTACATATATATACGTATTCAAATATAATCTATTCTGAGATGCTGTTTCTACTTTTTATCGTCTAACTCAGAGCAATGAAGCACGCTGATCGTCGCTAGTGGTCCTAAGTCTTTCTCTAATATAATTACTTCTACCAGAGTGACGTCTTTCTTTATTTCTGATATTATAATTGTTAATTGTGATATTAACTTTATATAACAAATAAATAATTGTAATATAGTAATACAAATACAGTAATAACTGGTAACTAATATAGTGTAATAACTGATATATTTGTTAGAAACTAATACATAAAAAAGAATCACTCTAAGTATCTTTGTTAAGACTTGAATAATGTAAAATACTAAAATAAAAAAAATAAAAGTACCTGATGTGTTTCATAAGTTTTTAATAACCTGGTAGCTACTTTAAAAAAGAAAATGAGTCAAATACAAGTTAAGACATAGTTAAAGTTGAGTTAGTTATAAGATTAAAACCTGTTGGTTTTCTAGATAAGCATCTTTTAAACTCAAAGCTCAGCTGCAGCTATTAATTTCAAGTTAAGAATGCTTTGCACATTCGCCTTCACCAAGTCCTCGCTTCTTCCTAACTACACATCAAACATTCGCAATTTCCCTCCCTGTAATTATCTTAACTCTCCTTTTTTTTATCTTCAAAATTTAAAAATATAAAAACCTTTTTCTGGTTGGGATGTATCAACCAAAAATTTTCCCTGATAAACGATAAACACAAGGAGAAATCTCTCTGCATGATGTTCTTTTTTTAATATAATTACTTTTATCATGATTTATCGGTGTACTTTAAAATTTGAGGGGAAAAAATGCCGCAAACTATACATACATGTAATTTTTAAAAAAAATTAAAGGGGAAACCTTCTTAAAATTAAGCTTTGCAATAAATCAAAATACGTATTCGCTTTAATAAAGGCTTATATTTACAAGTAATCTGTTTACCCAGGTACGTTCCTTCTTTATTTGAGTCTGTTTTTAATATTTTTTCGAATTTGCATGTTTTTCTTTTATATTTCTTATTAGTTCGTTGTATACATGGAGAGAAAGTATTATAAAAGGGTCATCCGGAAAGTAACTTCCGTTTGCGCATGATGTTGAAGTAGTGGCAGTATGCGCCGCTATTCTTGAACAGTCTTTTACACTAACTCAGTAAGGTTCTAGCCGTATTTGTAGGAAAGCATGTGATCTTCGCCTTCATCAAGTCCTCGCTTCTTTCTAACTACACATCAAACATTCGCAATTTCCCTCCCTGTAATTATCTCAGCTCTCCTTTTTTTATCTTCAAAATTTAAAAAGAAAAAAACTCTTTCTGGTTGGGATGTATCAACCAAAAATTTTCTCTGATAAACGATAAACACAGAGAGATTTCTCTTCATGATATTTTTTTTTTTTTTATATATATAATTACTTTTATCATGATTTATCGGTGTACTTTAAAATTTGAGGGGGAAAAAATGCCGCAAACTATATAAATACATGTAACTTTTTTAACAAAAATTAAAGGGGAAACAGTCTTAAAATTATGCTTTGCAATAAATCATAATACGTATTCGCTTCAATAAAGGCTTATATTTACAAGTAATCTGTCTACACAGGTACGTTCCTTCCTTATCTGAGTATGTTTTTAATATGTTTTTGAATTTGCATGTTTTTCTTTTATATTTCTTATTAGTTCGTTGTATACATGGAGAGAAAGTATTATAAAAGGGTCATCCGGAAAGTAACTTCCGTTTGNCCTTGACAAGATGGTAAAGGCCCCACAATGTCAATATGGACAGTAGAGAAGCGTTGGGTATCTGGTGGGAAACTTGAAATAGGTGTTTTAGTATGTCGATGGACTTTTGATCGCTGGCAAGCTTGACATGTTTTAGACCAAGATGCACAATCTTTATTTATGCTGGGCCAGACGAATCGCTTTTGAACCATCCTTGATGACATTCGTTGCCCAGGATGTGAAAGATTATGTATTGTTTTAAATACCTCGTGTCTGTACTTTCGTGGAACGTAAGGGCGGATGTAGTTGTTTTCGACAAAACAGTATAGAGGTTTCTTGCAGTTTGGCAATTTTTTTAACTCTAATTTGAGGGATGTTTTCCCGGCAAGTATACTTTTAAGATCTTCGTCGTTTTGATCTTCGGCTAGTTGATTGAAATCAATAGTCGAAGGGGTGGAAATAGTTTTAATTCTAGAAAGAGCGTCTGCAACGATGTTGTCCTTGCCCTTAATATACCTCAGGTCTGTTGTAAACTGCCCAATATAGTCCAAATACCGTAACTGTCTTGGAGAACATTTGTCTGCTTTTTGTAAGAAGGCAAAAGATAGGGGTTTGTGATCGGTATAGATCGTAAAATCCCGTCCTTCTAGCATGTGTTTGAAGTATCGCACGGCAGAGTATACAGCTAAAAGCTCTCTATCGTACGCGCTGTACCGCTGTTGAGCAGGTGTTAGCTTTGTAGAGAAAAATCCTAGAGGTTTTGCACTGCCGTGATCTAGTTGGTTGAGCGCTGCCCCGATGGCAACATTTGATGCATCAGTAACCAGGTGGACCTGACAGTCTGGGCGTGGAAATGCAAGAGCTGTAACATCAGAGAGAACCTGTTTGCATTGCTAAAAAGCTCCTTTGGCTGCATTCCAAATTATTGGTGTTTGATCGTTTTTTTTCTCGGAGCCTTTCGTGAGGTCAATTAAGGGTGATTGAATTCTTAAAATATTAGGGACGAATCTATGGTCAAAATTAATCAAAGCAAGGAATCTTCGTAATTGTTGAATTGTGTCTGGCTGTGTATAATTTTGTATGCTTTTCACACGTTCAGGTAGTGGTTTCAATCCATCGGTTGATAATTGGTAACCTAGAAAAGGTAAAGTTGTTTTACCAAACACACATTTTGAGGCATTAAGAGCAATACCATACTGTTGCAATCTCTCAAAAACCAGGCGAAGGTGTTTAAGGTGTTTTCTTGTGATCTTGAGGCAACCAGTACATCATCTAGATAGACAAACACAAAGTCTCAAACACAAAATCGTTGGAAAGTTTGTCCGGCGTTGCGGAGCCCGAAAGGCACACGAACTCAAAGAGTCCAAACGGTGTAATCACTGCTGTCTTAGGAATATCGGCTGGTTCGACAGGTATCTGATGGTAAGCCTTAGTCAGATCCAGAGCAGAACAAATTGTTTTACCAGCAAGACCATGCGTTACGTCATGAATGTGTGGAAGAGGGTATCTATCTGGAATTGTCTTGGCGTTGAGCATTCTATAGTCTCCGCAAGGGCGCCAGTCCCCATTCTTCTTTACGACCATGTGCAAGGGACTAGCCCAGTTGCTTTTAGAAGGTCGGCAGATGTTTTGAGCCATCATTGATTCAAATTCCTTCTTGGCATCTTGGAGTTTCTTCGGAGACAACCGACGAGCTTTTGACACAACAGGAGGTCCTGTAGTTTCGATGTGGTGTGTCGTATCGTGTTTTATCTCGTTTGGGAGAAAATCCTTCATTATAGCTTGAAAAGATGTTTTTAATAGATGGTAGTAGATACTTTCTTCTTGGATGGCTCTGATACAGGTAGGTTGTCCTATGTAACTCGAGGCCTTAGAAGATAGATGTGTCAGACCGTCTGAGATACTTTTGTTCTTGAGGTCCACTACAAGTCCATGATGTGCTAAGAAGTCAGCTCCTAGTATAGGGTAAGTCACTTCAGCAACCAAAAAATTCCAGTTAAAATTTCTTCTCAAGCCGAGATTGACTGTAACGAGTTGTTCTCCGTAGGTACGAATTCCTGTGCCATTGGCAGCGAAGATTCGAAAGCTCGGGTCTGCTTTACGTCTTGGGCATCCTTTAGCTGGTATTACGGAAAGGTATGCCCCGGTATCGATAAGGAACCGGAACCCGGATGTCTTGTCTGAGATACACAGGCGGCTTGATTTCACTGGCCCTCTTGTTTCACTGGCTCAAGTGAAGGGCTCTTCAGTTTTCCTGAAAATAACAAGGTTTTGTACATTTGGTAGATTTTTTTCCAAACTTGTTATGATAATAACACATGGACTTGTCCCATTCTATCTTTTTTGAACTAGATCTTGATCGTCAACAACGGTGGCAATTGGTCGACTTTTCTTTGGGTCAGCCTTCGCGGACGATGGCTGCAAGTTCATCCACTTTTTGATTTAAAGCTGAAATTTGGGCTTGGAATGGTTGTCTAGATTGTAGATTGTTAGAAGGGTCGATAGCAGCAACTTGACTTTGTGTTACTTCCAAAATTTTGTCAGCTAAGAGTGAAAGTTTGTTCAGATCATTTTCTCCACAAACTGATAATATCGTCTGGGCTTGAGTAGGCATGCGTTGCAGCCATAACGATCGAAGGAACTGATCACTCACGGCTGTGCCCCCTAACTCTCTCATTTGTCTTAGTAAATGACTAGGTTTTTTGTCTCCCAGGTCTAAATCGGTTAGTAATTGTCTTATTTGTTTTTCTTCCGAGTCGCTAAATGCATCAATAATACGTTGCTTTAATGCATCGTAAGGATTAAGGACGGGCGGTGAGGATACAATATCTGCTACTTGCATTAGTACGTCCATTTCAAGAGATCCGACGACTGTATGAAATTTTGTTGACTGAGCTTTTATATTAAATGTAATAAATTGTGACTCTATTTGAGTAAATCATAATTGTGGCCTTGCCTTCCAGAACGGAAGAATTTTGGGAGGTGTACTAACTACTAAAACCTCTTCCTTTTCCACAAATGGGCCTGGATTTTCATCAGTCATTTTTTAAAAAATGAAGTAATTTATAAAAATATAAAATGACAGTTATTTACGAAAATTTTTGAACTTACTGCGTTCCGCTATTCCGCTTAGGCCTTGTGTTCAACTGTTCTTGGGGTCACCAATGTATAGGTACTTGGGGTCACCAATGTATAGGGGTCACCTTCAACCCGCGCTACGCGTGGGTTTCATGCTAGGTATTTGTGGGTACACTTCCTAGTGTTTATATACTTCATTATCTATTAGTCAAGCTATTAAATTAGTTTTGATAACAGATCTATCGGTTTTAACCAGCCAACAGAAGGCGATGTGATTCGTGCAACGGTTGCAGTTGCAGTTGCAAATTACAAAGCTAATAATGAGGTGATGGTGATATAGAAGAGCTAGGCCTAGAGGCCTAGAGGGAGAAGATAGAAAAGTGGGAGGAGGTGGGGATTGAAGGGGCTGGGCTATAACCTGACAGAACGTTAGTATAGGCTTCCAGTGTAGGCTGGTGGCTGGAGAAGTCAAGGAGAGCCTGCGTTAGTTTAATTACCATGCCTTCCTACGCCTTCCTTTACGCTCTCGCACCAGTAAATATTTAATAACTTTGGTTCTACTTAATATTTTTCGATGAAACCAAGCCTACAAATTGCACAACATGCTTGCGCTCACCTCTGAAAAAAAATTAATCAATTTCATTCAGCCAGTTTTTCGCCTATAAAGTCTGACTGAGGCGACAGACACACATACACACACACATACATACATACATACATACATACACGAAAAAAGTTAAGGCCGGATTCGGTTTTCGGGATGTATAAAACGAAAAAGTATCCAAAAAATTTTCAATTCTGACCAATGTACAGACAAAACTTTAATTTTATATATATATAGATTACACTATATAACATATGATATAACTCGATCTTATAAGAGGAAAAGAAAAATCACTATTTTATTGATTTGTCAGTAATATGTTTTGATTTATTTCAAAACTAAAATACATAAAATAAATTAATATAAATAAATACTTGGGGGATTGGAGCCCACATAACCATACAATTTTTTTCATAATTATTAACATTTACAAGACATTCAGGAATTTCCAAGTTATTGATATTTGTGTATGGAACTACGGCTTTTCCGTTTTGAATATTATTTATTTTTATTTTTGTAAGTTTTTGGGACCTGGGAGGAATAATATTACTACTTGAGCTTGAAGCATTTTCAAGTTGTCTAAGCCTAAAAACACTTCATAATTATCATGGAAATTAAATAGATGAAACTTAAGTTTCAGGTTTTTTATTTTAAACAAGTCCTCACAGTCAATTTGAGTACTATAATTTTCTACGGAAGTTCCATGAGAAGTTATTATTTGATACGGGTCGTCTACAATTAGTTAAATCTTGAAATATTTATGGGCTACATTAGGTCTGACAAATGATTGACTGCTTCCTTATCAATAAGAATTTTTAAATTATACTTAGGTAAGATTGCGAATGGTAAATTACTAAATTTATTTGATAGGTTTAACATTTCAAAATTATTTCCGAGGCTCTTTACCCTAAAAAATGATCGTTTTCGGAAATTTCATTATCATTATTCTCTTGATAATTTTCGGTATCATTTAGATCTGGAAATAAATTAATTTCATCGTTTTCAGGAGTATTGAAATCTTCGGCTTCAATTGAATTATAATTGGTATTTCTTGTAGAGATACTCATTGGTGTTGGGGTATAATTATTGGAATTATTTGGACTGAATTGCCGAGAGTATGTGGCTTGATTAAAATTGTTACTTTGTTGCGGACTTGTTGGCTGTTGTGTGTTATGGGCTTGAGGGTTCCGGAAAGACCCATTTTGAGGTGGATAGTTACGATTCGCTTGATATCCCAATTTTGGGGTTTGAGGTGGAGCTTTCGAATTATTTTGAATTGGGGTCGTGCTTGTTTTATTCTCCCCTCTATTTCGGACCATGGGATAAGACAGTGGTTGTGAGCTACTCGCATGACCATTTGGGGTAAGCTTTTGTTGAGGAGAATTGCTGGAAATACTCAATTGATTCATTGTGGCCATAGCCTTTTCTAAACTATCAGGGTTCCTTAATCTAATAATGGTTTGAAGGGAACTTGGCAAACCCCTGATAAAAGTAGTCAGTGCTAGATCATTACAGTTTTTAATCCTTACGAGTTTCTCTGCCGGGTCAATATCTAGGGTATTAAGTTTTAAATTTATCAGACACCTCGCGTCTTGGCAGCGCATTCCGAACTGGTATGGGGTATCTTTTTTACTGGGCCTTAATATAATTAAGTCCTGAACTAAGCAATCTATGTCACGCTGATCGCCAAAGCAATCAGTTAATGCTTTTTTGATTTATGCCCAATACGTTGAGCTCAATACGAGATCCGATAAGTAATAGGGCTCTACCCGTCAGCTTACTAACAACTGCTCCAATTAAAAATGCTTGTAAAGCTTCATCACCATTAAATTGCCGACATTATTCAAAAACAAAGATAGCGTATGTGGATTACCGTCATAATGCGGAATGGTTCCAATGTATAATTTAAGTAAATTATAATCAACGGTGGAAGTCATAGTTGGTATTATTCTACTATTATTTACTGATGATTCTAAATCTGCACTATCAATGGAAATATTATCAAATAAGTTAGTTAAATTTTCAATTGACATGTAATACATTTATTCAATGAAATAGATATTACTTTTAATAAAGTATAGTAGTAAGTAGAAAGTTGGTTCCTCTAGTTGTTTGTTCACTTTACTAGTTGCTGGGTCTTAAGGAAACAATTAAAAACGCACTCTTTAGCGATATTTCGACCCCTCCTTGGGTCATTCTCAAGCTGACTGACTAGAACATCACACTACATTTGGAAGGTTAAAAACTTGGCAATATAATTATATAAATTAATGAATCGTCTGATTCTCGTCAAAATTCCTGCATATGGATCTGTTAAAATCTAAGAAGGTAGTCAACACTAATCCTATTACTTTATCATACTAATTACATTATTAATTAATTGATTATATGAAAAATTGATTCTAAAAACCAAGTAACATACACCAATTCTATTATCCAAGTCAGTTAAGTTAAGTTTGTAATTAAAATAATATTTCCTTATGATAAATAAGAAAATAAATTTTCATTGAGATAAAATAAAATAATGTTTTTCTTATGATAAATCTTATTTATATAAAATAATCAAAATTTTTGTTTAAACAAACATTTCTAGAAATACTCTACCTTTTTACTTGTCGCCCTACATTTCTTTGGAACCGAATACCAAAAAAGGTTTGTCAACGTTCTAACTTAATTATAATTATTCTATATCTCTTTCTTTTAACAGAAATACTAGGTATTTCTCGAGCAGGAACGTAAGAATATACCTATAAACTATGCCAGCAACAATTTAATTATTTTAATGGACAATAAAACCAGACCTCCCGATAATCCGAACAATTCAGAAACCTGAACCGACCCTGGTCCCAATTAGTTCGGATTTCCGGGGTTCTACTGTATATATATATATATACAGTATGTCCCAGGATCGACTTGACGATACGTGAAGTGACCAAAAAATTTCATTTTTCGACAAAAAGTCATTCTTGATCATCCCTCCTGCATGTCTTCAAATGAAGATTTATCGCATTAACAATGTTCAACCATGTAACCTATTCCCAAAAATTGAGATTTTTTAAAATCGCACAAGAGGGAACTGGCCTTAATTTTAATTTTATGAAAAAAAGTCATTCTTTATAAAAAATTATATTTTTCTAAAGAAGAAAGAAAATACAAAAAAATATTTTTTGGTATTTCACCCCCCCCCCCCATCATATATCATAATT
>KZ653070.1:0-11897 GCA_001010745.2 Gerris buenoi | reverse complement strand
ATATATATATATATATATATTTAATATATTGTAAAATATATTAAAATGTATTAAATAATTAAAAATTGTAAAATATGTTTTTTTTTTAAAATTGGGAAAATTAATGTTACAAATATGTAATCACGTTATATTTAGTGTATTAAGGTAATATTTGTTAATATTGATTTATTAATATCACATTGAATTTTTGCTAGTCTCTGCTTGGTCCAGGGATGGTTTCTTCATTAGTTCTTGCTTCATACTTTTCATATGATCTAATGTTCTTTAGAAAAGGCTTGTAGTCGTAAAAATAGTAGTTGTAAAAATAGTGCCTAGGGGCGGACAATTGTTAAATCCGGCCCTGTCCCTAGCGGCACTACTGTATAACTACTTCGTTGACTCATTCGCTGACAGAAATTAGCTCTTTGTTCAAGAGAAAACCCACTATGCCAGGGGTACTCACTACGCGGTCCGCGGGCCGCATGCGGCTCTCAGTACAAGATTGTGTGGCCCTCGACCGAACGTAAAACTCGCCGTATTTTCCCCATTATCTTACGTTGCCAGAAAATAAATTAAGTCCCTAAGAAATCACAATAAATAAATTGTTCAAAACTAATCCTGATCATATTTGCTTGAACCTACACAAGTGAATCAACTTTTAGTTGAATGAATTTCATTAAGAACAAAAATAGGTCCCGCCTAACACATGAAATACTTCAGCACCTGCTAAGAATAGCAGTGTCCAAAGAACCAGCGGACATTTATCATACCCTAAGGCTAAGCGTACACTGGAGACAGTCTGCAACAGCCCTCAGACAGTCTGCAGAATTTTTTTCTCCAGTGTTCGCCTAGCCTAAGAAAATATGGTTTTATTGTTTTTCGTAACTATTGATTAAATTACATAGATTATTGTAGATTTTAAGTAATATTGCATAATGGCTGTTTACTGATCTTACTTACAATGATTAGGAGCACAACTTTTATTATATTACATTTACTATTGTTAAGTTACTATTTCAGTTTTTTTAATTATAAAAATACTTGTGTTCATAGTTTTGTCAATGAACTACACTGTAGTTTTACGACAACGTGTTAAAATCAAATTTTACATAAGAGATGCATAAAAACGCTGTTTTTAGAAGTAATATTTATAAAAATTTTCCGGTGGAGGACCCCCGGACCCCCCTCCCAGAATGTGTCCCCACCCCCATGATTCATGCAAGATCCAGTGGCCCTTAGAAATCTTCAGATACTGAAATTTGGCTCTTTATGCAATCCTGGTGAGAACCCCTGCACTATGCCATATTACCTGCCTGTGCCTTATTAGGTGCTTTTACCCTTTTATCGGAAGGGTTATTTTGCTATTTTTGCCCCCTTGCAGGGGCCAAAATATTGGAGATAGAAAAAAAGTTTCAAGTATAGTTTATAATTTTTTACCGTAAAATACAAATATGCTATCAAAAATATACACTCCAATTCGAAATTTTTAAGTTGGGTGGCCTGGGGGCAAATTGAGTAGTTGCCCCTAGTGGGCGATTGCATAAAAAACAAACTTCCCTTTGGATGGTAGAGATTCTCCAAGTGTCATTACTTTATCTCAAACCGTTCAAAAGTTAAGAAATAGGGGAGGGGGGACTTTTGGACCACCCTGTATGTATACATACTATTCAATTTTAATAACCTTTGTTTGTTTGTTTTTAAAAATTTAATGTTAAAGTTAGAATGACAAATTATATTGCTGTGTGGTAATTAATTTTCCCTCTGTGGAGTTTAAGTCAAAAAAATATTTGTGCCCTTCTAGGGGTAAAGGAGTCATGGGTTTACACAAATTATCTAAAGTTAGATAATCAAGGAAATAAAAACACTATTATTTTTTTCTAAAAGTAATTATATTTCTTAATTATACACATTTCAAATAAAAATACTACATAATAATCCTTCAAGTCGATCCTTTAAGTCGAGAATCAACCTCAATTAGAAATTGTTACAAAAGAAAGAATCTATCATTTGTTTTATTTACGTGTTTTTCCTTATAGGTTATTATTTGTCTTGTATAAATATTTTACAAACATTATTATGAAGGCTTCAACTCTATAAAAGGAATAATTGTTATTTATATACATTTTTTAATTTTAGTATTTTTTTTATCAATAAATAATTCTTATTCTTAAGGCCCGTTTACACTTTGATTAGTGCGAGTATGAGTGTTTAGTAAAATCACTAAATCCGTTTGGAGACCATGTGTTTAGTGCAAGTGTTTAGTAATTTTGAGAATGAACTGTTAACTTTTTAGTAGATCTGCGAGTAGGTCTCCCCTCTCCAACCTAGATGCCAGGGTGTTTTTATTTTGTAATTATACAATTTAAAAGTAAGAATGTTTAATTGATTGGTAAAAAAAAAAAACTGTCTCAATGTGTCAATAATTGCAAGATAAAAAGAACTTTTTATATACTACGTTTTTAAATTTTCTTAAACCGTGCCATCGATATATTTGAAATGATATAATCGATATATTTCCTGTTTTGCTGTCATTTAATGTTTACCTCTTATTTATAAAAATCCTTAGACCATGTATATACGTTAGACCAACATCTTCCTTGGGCTATGACGTCACGAACGGGCAAGAACTACCAGTTTACATTTATAAATATAAGGATGTATGTTGACAAATACTTACAGAAAAAAAGAATTACCACTTCCACGTTTTCGTCTCACCGTACAATTTAACGCACTACAAGACTGCACTATATTTTTAGACTTAAAAAGCAAAATAAATAAAAAAAAAACAAGCGCACCAAACAAAACTCTGATTTTGACAGTAGCAAAACACCGCGTGACGTCACCAGGGGGCAGAACATGTTGGTCGCAGGGTTTTATAAGGCAGATAAAGGAATGCGGGTCTAGGTATATACATGGTCTAAGTAAAAATCATAAATTTGAAACCTGTCAAAATGAAGATTGAAAATATTATGGGATATGACAAAACAAATAAAATAACTTGCGGATTTTTTCCGAACTAACTTTTCATTCAGCAAATTTTCTGAAAACGAATTAAATTCTGCTGAAAAATGACTAAAAATATTAAAATAATGCATACATTTTTTTAAGAGTTGTTATAATAAAGCACTATAAATTATAATAGGAAGGAAATTGTCTCTCCATGTTAATCCAAACTGTTTATTGAACAAAGCAGCTAAATCATCCTTCATCAGGCTATCATCAGTGCGCATGACCAAACAAGAAATTAATATCTTAAGTAAAATTTTTAAAAATGAACAATTAAAAGCATAAAAAAGTTCAGTAGTGCACCATGGCTTGAAGAGCGAATTTTAAAAATAAATCTGCGAATTAAAATAAATCTGAGTATACATAGGAAACTTTTAGTTTAAAATTTGGATGGGTGAGATATCGTCAAAAGTGACTCATACATACGTACATACATAATACATAAAAAAGTGTTACATTTCAGAAATCGATTAAGAATGGTCTAAAACGGATTTCCATGGAAAAAAAATTTAAAAATTCACATTACAAACATTTTAAAGCCGTTGAAATGACTTAATTTTCTTCAACATTTCACTAAAATACGAAGAACAAAAATTTAACAATTAAAAAAGAAAAATAAAATTTTAAGAAAGACTAAATATTATATGTACATAATGTAAAATTCGTTGCATATATTAACAATAAATAAAAAACGGACAACATACAAAATTAAATATAAACTAAATAAATTAAACAGTAAACAATATGTGGAGGAGTATGTTGGAGCCGACCGAGTTGGAGGTAAAGGAGTGAGGTTTGTTGGCTATTATCTTATACCGTATAAATATTGAATACCTGCTACATCAATGATGTGCAGAATATTATTCTTTTGCTTAGGGTCGTAACCTTGATAGACGGGAAACATAAGAGCGTTATTAAAAATATCCGTATGACCAAGCCCTAATGAATGACCGATTTCGTGAGCGGCGACTTTAAAGAGATTTATACCTCTATTTGAATTAACAGTCCAATCTACAGCATCGTTAAAATGAATGTCACCTCCAAAGTATGGGAAGAAAGCATGTGCTAATTCAGTTTTCCCATATCCGTCATAAGACCCTCCACAGTAGTGTATTCCATATTCGAACCTAATATCTATATCAGCATGTCCTGACCGGACCTGCCAAAACCTAAGAGGAGTTACTCCGCTCCAGATGCCGAACGCTCTTTTGATTTCTTGGTCTAATATATTTCTATCACTGGTTCCCCAATTATATGGATATTTTGATATTTTATAAGTGAGATCTCTTCCCACCCACATACTTCCTTCAATAATGAATCGTTTGTTCCTGGCGTTGCGAGGGTATTTGTCTCTAACACCGCAGCGCGGTAAGTTCATCGCAGCGACAGTCGCATTGTCCAAATTCCCAGTGACTGGTAGGCCGAAAAAATCCTGAAAGTCTCTGATAGCATTGGGCACTGTGTCTTGGGACCAATAACTTGTGGAAAACGGGTCGAGGAACTCAGGGTCCAAATATCCGTAATCAGCCAAATACGTCAACTCACTGGAGACCGGAGCTTCATTACTTAACTGAAACGAAACAACTATTATAAATAGAGACGCGAACACTGTTATAGATCGAGAAACCATGTCATAGATCATACTTCTAAGAGGGCTAGGGATCGTATAAAAGATGTTACAACGTGCCGGTATATATACTCGTATACAGGGAAAACGCTTTATACCATGACAAAGGTCAAGGCGTAGAAGCAGGAAAAGATGTCTAAAAAACAGCCTAGTTCAAACATTCAAGGATTCCTCCACTAGAAGCAATTGTCTGCTCTCGTCATCCATACAATTCAAATTTTTCCTCATGATGAAATAAAATTATTTTATTATAAAATAGACTGTCAATTAGTGTGGTACATAACTTCCTCGCATCCTATAATGTACACTATTGTTATATTGTTTATTGCGTAAACTATTAATAGTTTTAACAATCATAGTTTTAACAACAAGCGGTGTCGCTGTAGGTGTTACTGAAAAATTGTATCGGTCATTTACTTAAGTTACCGTAACACGTTTTACGGACACACAGACAGACAGACAGATACGAGACCAAAAATGTACGAACGAAAATAAACGAACCTGTGTCTAAGAGCTCGTATTAGTACTTAAATAGGGTAGGTTGTTGTACCTTGGAACACTTTTTAATTTTTTTTTTTTTTCAGTTACGGTATAACGGTTTTTAACGTTTTATAGTGGCATAACTTACCTTTGTGTAAATCTCCATCAGCCCATATTTTTATTTTTGAATAAAACAGCACAACAAAAATACTAAAAATTATTTTAAAAAAGCAAAAAATGTGTTCCAAGGTACAATATGCTCGTGTACCTTGGAACACACCCTCTTGTACCTTGGAACGCGCCCTTTTACCTTAAAAAACAAATGGAAAATGAGGAAGTACAACTCAAAATAGCTTATGTTAAGTTTTTTTTATTGTACCTACATGTTATAAGTAACATATAACATGTTGTAAGTAACATGACATAGTAAAAAGTAAGTTTTTTTTTTTGTAATAACATCTTAAGTTAAAAAGAATAACAAGATTAAGTATGACAAATTAAATAATAAAATAAGATACAATACACATATAACGAAAAACTATTATTCTGAAGGTAATAATATTAAGGTAGCAAAATGACATAGAATATTAATTCAGGAGGCGTTGTGTTCCAAGGTACAAGAGGGGACGCATTTTACAAACATGGCGACTAACGCTAAGAACTTAGGCTTAACATATTCAAATAACTTATGAAAATACTCACCAATCAATGCTGAAATCAACAAGCGGTGATTGGGCCTCAACAAGAACACCCTCTTAATACTAAAAATCGAAAAAGATGGGGAAAACTTTTTACTTTTGCACTTCAAAACAAACTTTTTCCCACAGCGTCCATGTGTTTCACGTGATCCACATGAAACTAACTCTACGGCTTCCTAGCGGCTAGTTCTTCAACATAGTTGAATTTCAGCTCGCTAGGTACCAGGACTACTCAGAAATGGAATGTGTTCCAAGGTACACTATGCTCAAGGTATAACAACCTACCCTACACATAAATTGTTGAGAAATTCGCCATATATATTATTACTGGTCTTATATTACTTTGCTTTGTAAGTTTCATCGCACACCTATTACCCCAATTTCAAACCACTTCCTGTAATTCAACCTTCTCCAAATATTGCACATAGAAACAACTAAGGTGAAGAATACAGAAACCAAAATAATAAAAATAAAAAAACAAAATGGCGTCACCTTTCTTTGCTTTTTAAGTTTCATCGCAAACCTATTACCCCAATTTTGAACCACTTCCCGTCATTCGATCTTCTCCAAATTTTGCACATAGAAACAAATAAGGTGAAGAATGCAGAAACCAAAATAATAATAATAAAAATAAAAAAAATAGCGTCACCTTTCTTAGCTTTTTAAGTTTCATCGCACGCCTATTACCCCAATTTTGAACCACTTCCCGTCATTCAATCTTCTCCAAATTTTGCTCATAGAAACAACTAAGGTGAAGAATGCAGGGGGAAAAATTGTATATAAGACCAGATTTCGAAAATGTAATTTTTATATTAATTATTAAGAGATGATTTGTAAAGAGATGATTTGTGGCTATTTTTCTCTTCTTTATTTTACTACTTCCCCACTTTTTGCGTAAATAGCTTGCTTTGCAAGTTATAAGGCGAAATCCACTAAAAAAATAAAATAAGATAGTGGTTTTATGATGATTTCTCATATTTGCGTGTAAAATTTTTGTTGGACAACTCCAGATTCGTGTTCAGCACACCGAAAAACATAAAATTAACTGCCAGCGCAGTCCGGCCACCAAAAATTTGGGGTGGGGGTCCTTGGGCACCATTCTACTTTTACACCCTCCGTAACTCTTGAACCGTTCACTTTAGCAAGAGTATGCATAGAATCATTTTTGTTCGAAATTTAATGTAGATTATTTTTGTATACGACACTTTATGCGCTAAACCGCATAGTTTTCTAAATATTTAAGTAAAAATTGGTAAAATCTACTAATTTGCCAACTTCACCCCCCCCCCGCATTAATTCAATTAATGCGCTAGTAGTTGACGACTGTTGTATGATAGCAACAAACCTTATTCTTAAAATATATATAGCGAATTTCTGAACAATTTATATGTATTTAAGTACTAATGCGAGCTCTTAGACACAGGTTCTATTATTTTTGTTGGTATTTTTCAAAAATTATTGATTTCCCGGTTATTTCAACCCTCTTTTGCATAGAAACCATTCGACTTACAAAAAAATGGCAAAGAGATAATTTGTAGGTATTTTTCTCTTCTTTATTTTACTACTTCTCCACTTTTTTCGTAAATAGCTTGCTTTGCAAGTTATAAGGCGAAATTCGCTAAAAAAATAAAAGAAGATAGTGGTTTTATGATGATTTCTCATATTTGCATGTAAAATTTTTGTTGGACAACTTCAAATTCGTGTTCAGCACACCGAAAAACATAAAATTGACTGCCAGCGCAGTCCGGCCACAAACTGTTTACACTTCAGCACTCTCCAAGCCTTCCCAATATTTCAACTCCCATTTGCGTTAAAACCGTACGACGTACAAATAAATGTTATGGACATAAATTATAGGTTATTTTCTCCTTTTTATTTTACTACTAGACATAACTATACCAGACCACTTTTTGCGTTAATAGATTGATTTGCAAGTTATAAGCTGAAAACCAATAAAAAAATAATTTTTCAAGTAGTTTTTCGATGATTTCTCATATTTGCCGCGGGAAATTTTGTTGGACAACTTTAGATTTGTGGTCAGCACCCCAAAAAACATAAAGTTACAATACTAACAACAATTACACCAGAACTTTCCACTTCAAACTACCATTTGACTGGACTATTGGTGTGTGCCTATATGATTCATCCGACATATGATTTTTTTTCTTCTCTCTCTCCGTCTATAGATCGAATACATAAATATTGAGTTTTTTTACAAGTTAAATCTTTATAGATTTGTCGGTAGAATTATCTATGTCACATAGATTTCTTTTTGTAATTTATAAACTTCAACTTGACTTCTACTTCTAAAAGATTTCTAAGTTTAACTTAAGATTCCGGTTGTTAAACATTATTTACTTCAGTGGTGTTCAACCTGTGGTACGCGTACCCCTTGGTGGTACGCGAAAATCTGTAAGGGGTACGCAGTTAACGAGAAAAATATTATATCGGTACATAACAAACCAACGAAAACCTTCAACCCTTGACATTGGGCTCATTTCTCTCTTCTCACCGTCCCCTACACGTGAGCATATCGATGGCACGGTTTAGATTCGGTTTTTGTGATTTCCAGTCACACAGTTTTGTCCTATTATGGATTAAAGATAAATGAGGTGTCCTGTCCAGACATCTCGTTTAGGCAAACTGGTGTCACTTAAGACGGCGTCGGCAAAACAATATACAATGCTGTAGTATATTGACAAATATAACAAATATTTATAAATAAAATCGGTCTGAGACAACTCAGACAAACTTTCCCATATACGAGTTCATAATAATTACTTAGATTAGTATTTTCATTTATTAGTTATCATAAAAAAAACTTCTTCTGGCGCGGCGGGGAATCGAACCCGGGCAGGAACTATATTTTCCCCGGGAATACGGCTTATATCGTTAGATTCGTATTTTAATGGACATGCGTTAGAATCGTCGGAAACGTTTTTTGAGAAATACTTTTTTTCACCTTTTTTCAGAGTTTTTGGGGGTACCACCCCCCAAATTTGGAGATTTCAACTCGGCGTATGATTTTTCAGAACATTTATTCCAAATTTCGTCATAATTGGCCCAGTAGACCACAGACCCAGCGCCTGCACAGACGACAAACACACATTTAAAAAAAAACAACACTTAAAATCAAAAGGTGTAAATCTCAAATCTCAAAAATCAAATTTTTGCATCATTACAATGCTATATAATATGAGAAAATAATAATAAAATGTAGTTGTCAGGGGGTACACTCATGATACACAAAAAAGGGTACTTTGGTTGAAAAAGGTTGAGAACCGCTGATTTACTTAATAACTTACTTTGCAACTTTTTAAGTACATTTGCCTTATCGCTAGTTACCCAATTATAAAAAAAAATGTAGACACATTTTATTTCCAAGTCGGCAAACTAATTCAGTCTACGACAGTGTCACATTTAAAAATATCTATGACGAAAGTTGAAAGGTGTTGATTCATAGCTTCAAATGTACTAAATGAGAAAATTTAAAGGTTTAATATTTTAACTATGGGGCCTATCTAGAATTTTCATGTTAATAATCGACTTAGAAGAGCTAACGGTTCAAAATTACAAACGTATTTATCACTTTGCATGATTTAACTATTAATGTAATTAAAACCAAATTGTAAAAAAACATAGTGGAATAAATAAATTATTCAATAACTAGGGGGCTCCACCTCTTACTCGCTTCGCTCGCCAACCCCTGAAAAGACGTGGAAGTTGTATAGTTATGGAATATGAGAAGGGAAGTAGTATAGTGGCTAAGGTAGTGGGGATAGGCGCAACTACTATCTACTTTCCTTTTCTCGCTGACAATCTAATATACCTACTCTCTGTTCTGCCTTACAGGCTTTCCTCTTCTCGGACGAATATATATCTCCCTCACTCTGTCTACACAGTTAGAACTATGTCACTCTCAAGTTCTCCCTTTTCTCCCCCGGACTCAACCCTCTTCTAGAGGGGTATCTCCTAACGAACGTTAAGTATGTCACTCTCACTGAACTTGTTTGTTTACAAAACGTTTTTAATAATATAGATAGATATTATACTTCTAACCTTATAACAATGTATGATTTTTACTACGTTTTTATTAGCTTGCTTTCTTGTTTGTTTGTTTGTCCGGTGCAAATCTTGCAATCGATTTTTAACTAACTTCCCGAGTAGCTAGACATTTGTAACTTATATTATAACTCAGAACACAATGACATGCATTATTTTAATAATTTTAGCCATCTTCCAGCAGAATTTAATTCGTTGTCAGCATATTGTGCTCTATGGAAAGTTAGTTCAGAAGAAATCCGCAAGTAATTTATTTGTTTTGACATGTCCTATATTTACAATTTTCTACAATCTTGACAGGTTTCAAATGTATGACTTGTGACAGAAAATTTAAAAACGTAGTGTATAAAAAGTTATTTTTATCTTGAAATTTATTAATTGTAATTTCTGTTTATTAGAATTTTTTTACAATACCTATTATTATGTAACAAGAGAACTTAAAACGTGTAAATATATTAAAATCAGAAAGCGTTATTTTTTAAGCTCCCCCCCCCCGTGTTTATTTTATACTTGAGTGCCTGCTATCTATCACTTTTATATTTAACTTTTTCCTTTAATAATTGGTTTAAAAATCCATTCTTTATTTTAAGATAATAACAGGAGGGGAGATCACTAAGGAAGGTGAAACTTTCGAGTAAATGCAATTTATAAATTTGATTAATTACGGGGGGGCTGGAGGAAGGTTTTATAATGGGTTGACCCCCCCCCCCCCTTCCTGGTCGGCATCTAATTGTATTTGGGCCAAGTTGACATGCTGCGGTTACTTCCTCTTACCCCCCACTAAATCATATTATCTATTTTTGCAGGACCAAGCCACTCTCTCACTCTCACACTCTCACGCTCTCTCACTCTCACACTTTCACACTCTCACATTCTCTCACTCCGCGGGCTTTTCACTTCACACTGCTTTTCCTTTTAAATTTAGTCACGCAGAAAATGCGGGTTGGGAGGAAAAAAACTTTTTTTTCAGTACAAAATATTTCAGGTTTTGGAGGAACAGAAACATTCTAACTCGAATTCAAATATTTAACTTACCTCAACTTTATTCAAAAAATATTTTAACTTTAACTTTATTTTAAAAAATAAAGTTGAAGATATAGAGATCACTAAATAACTTAGAGATAGATAGATAAAGTTTTTTCGTATAAAGCTGAAAACTACGGGCTTTGAAGGAAGAGAAAAATCCTAAAAAAAATCCTATAAATCAAAAATTTGACTACCCCTTTTTAGGGTTTTGTCGTTTTGTAGATACTTCTCAAAACCCTTATGCCGAGGGTGATGTGTCCGTCCGTCCGTCGCTCTTTGGTTCATAGGGCCCGAACCGTTCAAGTATAAGTGCTGAAATTTAAAACATGGTGCAACTTATTGACCCAACCAAAGGAAAAATATACAGAAGTTCATAGCTAGATTTGCGCATGCGCAATTCGAAAATAATCCTACCGTGGGCTTGCGGAAGCCGAGCGAATTTCCATTGGAAATTTGTAGTGTTTGTATAATCGTAGAAGTTTAAAAAAAGTTTAAACTGCACAACATTGAACTACAAATTTCCAATGGAAATTCGCTTGGCTTGCGGAAACCCGCGGAAGGAGTATTTTGTATTTTTTTTTAAATCTATTCGAATCGCTATGGTAACTTATTTTTTGGAATGAGGAACCCAAAAAACCTAAGAAGCGATACCTCATCTGATTTTTTGTATTTTTTTAAATCTTTGCTGACTCATTAGGAGGGATTAATGACGTCATAAATATCCCATTTTTAGAGGGAATCCTCGTCTCAACGAGCTTGATTTTTCGGTACAATTTTCATTTTGATACGTCAATTCGTTCGAGCGTTATCGTGCTCACAAGAAATCCGCTAGAAATACATATACCTATAATTACACGACAATGACCTCACTATAACTAAAGCAGACAAAGGCAACTTAACAGTCATTATAAAGACAACAGACTACATAGATAAGACAGTACATTTCATAAACACTAACGGTTACAAACAGCTAAAAAAAAGATCCTTCTAACAAGTACCAGACAGACATACATAACGCG
>KZ653069.1:29044-40543 GCA_001010745.2 Gerris buenoi | reverse complement strand
TTGTTGGGTTAGGATTACACAAAAAGCACGCTTTACCTTTGAACATGAGAAGAAGAATGAATTATATTTAGCTTCTTGATCTTTATACAATATAAACGAAATCCAGGTTAATCTGGTATGAGTATTGCGGTATAGTATACCTTAATAGTAAAAAATATAAGCAACAGTCACCACTGGAAGACCTAGAATTTCAATATAATACTAACCACACAAGCCTACAAACATTAATGAACAAAAAATAAAGTTAATATAAAGGTTTGAAAGATGGCTACTAACTGTTTAAGAGCAAGATGGTTGAGGTGTAATTCCTGTAGACTAGATGTGGTTGACACAACATGAAGCAGCCTATCTATAGCTTCATGAGTTAATTTTAAACTAGCGATACGTAGAGATCTAAACCATAGATTATGTTGCAACGCACTCACCAGAGGAACCAAATCCCTGCAAAAAAAAAAAAAAAAATAAAGAAATAAATAAAAAACACTATTAGAACAAAGAATTTAAAATTATAAGGATACATAATTATAAATATCAGATATATGATCTATTTCTTGTACGTGTTCAAAATTGGATACATTTACATGTTTTTGATGTCCGTCTCGATATTTTTTGCCATGATTTTTATAGTGGCGACACTATTAGTGTTACTTTCAATTGCCCTCTCTAGGCCATAACTGGATTATAGGTTTCAGGGGAAGATGAAGTTTTTGGGCGATGTACAATACACAACTATATTTGGTTTGTTCCAACCACCAGTTTCGAATTAATCTGAGATCGATGTAATGCGCATGCGTGATCATTGGCTCAGTTGGGAATTGATTGGTGATTCTGTTTTGTTGGAACTCTCCTGAAATCGAACCAAACCGATGTGGTAGGTTTTAGCTCTCTAACCAAAACAACTTGTTTATGTGATTTTGTGTTCCTGTGCTATCAAAAATAACTGAACTTATTAAATATTAAAGATATGGATGAGTCAATAGTTGATGAAGATAAGTACCAGTCGCTTAAATCAGGGCCTGATCTAGGTCAAGGCGACTGCCTAGAGGCCCGCTTAACAAGGGAGGGGCCACAGCACAAACATTTCATTTTCTATTGCTAATTACATTTGGTAAGCTGGAAAGTTGGAAGTAAAACCTACATACTCATAGTCCAGGAGATAGCGTGCAAAAAAGTGTCTGACTAACATCAAGCTAGAATTTTGTATACAAGTCAATCTTTTAGCACCTTTTAAGAATANAAATAACATCAACTTGATTTTTGGTCTACTAACTAATTCTGTACTCAGGATCATGAAAATCACATTGTCCACCATTTTTTGTGCGACAGGGCCGCTCTCCACCGGTTTGTTTTTTTCGAACGCCTATTGCCAAGCTATGTCCCGCAGACGAACTTAGCCGAACACCTATTCTTAAAAGGTGCTAAAAGATTGACTTGTATACAAAATTCTAGCTTGATGTTAGTCAGACACTTTTTTGCACGCTATCTCCTGGACTATCATAGAGGATATGAGGAAAACACATGCACACATTTTAGAAATGTTCATTTGATATACACGAACTGATATACACGAACTGATATACACGAACTGATATACACGAACTGATATACAACTTAACTGTATTCACAGGTAAAGCAGTTAAGTTTGTTGAAATTGTTTGATTTCTGTATGTTTTCACTTACTTTGGTTCCAAATGGTCAAAGTCCCTAATTGACAAGACTCTCGTCTCATGGCTTGCGTAGATTCTATCGATATCCTGAAACATAACCATTATAACATTAGAATTTGTCAATTTAACAAATAATTAAATTAAATTAAGGGATCAGAGTGTCCATGTGGTTTATGAAGGCTCTCAGTTGAACCAAATCTGGGTTGCATATCAACAGAGATAAGATATGTTCTACATTAAAAAATTGTATCAAAATTGGCTGTTTTTCTCTAAAATATAATACAGCAGGATCCCGTTAATCGAGACAAGCGGTAATATGAAACCCTCGGTAATCCAGACAGTCCTCCTTGGAGAATCCAAGCCCGCAACAATAAAAATTATATCGCTTACTTTTTATAAGTTATCATTATATAAGTTACTTCTTACGATCATTTTTGTTGACCCTGAAGACAATGAAAACTTGAAAAATTTAATAAAATTTGTTGAGTATAGCAAATTGTTGGAAACTGGTAGGAATGAACATTAGGGTGGGCTGAAATTTTTTTTTTTTTTTTTACTTTGAAAAAGTCTCTCTCGTAATACTGGTGTATGCATTAGAAACTATCATACGTAAAATGTTGGCTAAATCGAATGACACCTGGGTGGTGCACAATCACTTCAAAGCTTTGAGAAACAATATTATTAAGAAATTTTTTATATTTCAATTTTTTAAAATACTTAGTTATTTTTAGTCCTTATTAGCATCTATTTGCTCTTTGCTGAGATATTATTTGATTGCAGCAAGAAAAAAATAAATAAAAAAAGTTAATTATAGGCTGAGATAAGTCACATACATATGTGTACCATTGAGTTATTCCCAAGGTAATAGAGAAATTAGTGTTATGCAGCTCCTAATAATATCCTTGGAATAACTCAATGGTACATATATTTATTATGTATGTAATAAATTATCTCAGCCTATAATTAACTTTTTTTATTTTATTTTTTTCTTGCTGCAATCAAATAATATGTCAGCAAGAAGCAAATAGATGCTAATAAGGACTGAAAATAACTAAAATACTTTTTAAAAATGTCTTAAAAATATTGTTTCTTAAAGCTTTGAAGCGATTGTGCACCACCTAGGTGTCATTTGATCAGACCAAAATTATTATGTATGGTAGTTTCTAATGCATACACCAGTATTACCAGGTTGGACTTTTTCAAATTCAAATATTTTTTTTTTTTTTTTTCGGCCCACCCTAATGAACATATATATTATATGTATATATATTATATTTATACGTCTATTCACATATGTAATTGAATATTATGCTCAGGCTATATCTTTAATTAGGGTTTTGTAGATACTTCTCAAAACCCTTATGCCGAGGGTGATGTGTCCGTCCGTCCGTCGCTCTTTGGTTCATAGGGCCCGAACCGTTCAAGCGAAAGTGCTGAAATTTGGAACCCTGGTGCAACTTTTTGACCCAACCAGAGGAAAAATATACAGAAGTCCATAATTAGATTTGCGCATGCGCAATTCAAAAAAATGTGGTAAACTCAAAAATTTACATTTTTTTTAATTTTTGAGTGGGGTATCAAATGAAAGCTGCTGAAGAGTAGAACACAAATATATATATGCTTTTTTAAATTTTGCATTCCTTATAGGGGAAAAAAATCAAAATATACCCAAAAAAAATTTCCCCCCCCCCAACCACTATAGATTGGCTGGTGCTAAAATTTCGAAATAATTCATGCTAATGCCTTATTGTTGGGCGATGAAAATTCCGGGAGTTGATCCCAAATTTTTAAAAATTGTCAATTTTGGGCGCGAAATAGTGAAGTGCGCCCAAAATTTTATTTTTTTAAAATTTTGAGTTGGGTATCAAATGAAAGCTGCTGAAGAGTAGGACACAAATATATATATGCTTTTTCAAATTTTGCATTCCTTATAGGGGGAAAAAATCAAAATATACCCAAAAAAAATTGTCCCCCCCCCAACCACTATAGATCGGCTGGTGCTAAAATTTCGAAATAATTCATGCTAATACCTTATATTAGGGCGATGATATTTCCGGGAGTTCATTCAAAGATTTTAAAAATTGTCAATTTTGTGCGCAAAAATTTGGGGTGCGCCCAAAATTTTATTTTTCAAAAATTTTGAGTTGGGTATCAAATGAAAGCTGCTGAAGAGTAGGACACAAATATATATTTGCTTTTTTAAAGTTTGCATTCCTTATTGGTTTATTACTGATAAAAAACATTGTGACCCCCCGGGGAATCGAACCCGGACTCTTGAGATTGAAGACCAGAAATCATAATTACATAATGGGTATGCTTACTCATCTACAAAACCCTAAAAAGTACTTGGACGCAAGTACTTCTCTGTGATTTTTTTTGTTAATACCCTTACCATGTTAATATCCCTACTTATGTTAATACAAATACAAGAACCTAAACATACAATTTTTTAAACCAAAAATTTAGTCCTTTTAAATTTGTATTGTTTACAAACACTGTATGGAGTTCACCCACTTTTCACACTAATGTACTACCGAAGCTAATACAGTTAGATCAATAATGAGCCATGTAAATCAAAGTTCCTCAGAGTGGGATCGAACCCACGACCCCATTCACAGACAACAAAGCAGAAATGACGGTCTACTCTAAACAAATAGATGTCGGAAGTTACCCAAGCTACTTCTTCTCTGTAGGGAAGTCCGTGGTAGTCACACATGCAAGCATACTGAGTAGAGAAAGCACCACACGGTGCAGTGCAGTGTAGCGCCGTAGTCACCACCTTCTCGTACTGGTGACAGTCCACACATATCTTACCCTCTATCACCTCCCTAAAACAAACAACAAAAACACACTGTCAACACAAATACAACTAAATCTCTCTCTCTCTCTATTTTAAATTGTGTATAAATAACACAACTAGACAGATAAACAGTATAAGCAATATAGATAACACAAGTTTTTGGCATCGGCTTGTTACACACCAAGAGAGAAACTTTCCTTTGACAGTACTCAACATATCACATACATGCATTTTTTTTTTTTTTTTTTTTAAATATCTTAAGGGTTTCCAGGTATATGTTGATGGAGATGTTAGCTTGATTATTAAAACAGGGTGTCCAGCGATCAGGTATTAAAAAATTCCCTGACTTTTCCAGGTTGTTAGGGAAAATTCCCAGACCCATGATAAATTGTCAGCATAGTGACTTGAAATGAATTTTAGTGTTTTTTTTAGGTTTGAGTTAAGTAACTCAAATTTGCCAATTCTTTTTTTATCTGCTATACACATTTATTTCATGTTAGGTTTATTCTAGTCAATTGTAATATTTTTTGTTGCATAATATGTTAATATAACTTCTTCTTCCAACTTTTTCTAAATGTAAGTTTTAAATTAAGTGCTTTCTAAAAAAGCCTTTCATTTATTTTGTGTTATTTCACTCTTAACTGCATCTTTGTAAACTTTTTGCTTTTTCTTTTGTTTTAAATCCTTTGATGAAGGACAGTTTGCCAAATTCCAGTAAATTATTTTATTACTAGTCGTTAAGCCCATGGCAACGGGCAGAATAAATATGGTTGAAAAAAAAAAGAGGTGATTTAAAATGAATGAGTCTCGCGCTGTCTAGTTATACTTAAACAAAAAGAGCCACGTGATGTCTAGTTATTTCTTATTAATTTCATTCAAAGAAAAAGAGCTGAAACATAATTAGTTATATTTAAAATGAATGAGTCTCGCGCTGTCCAATTATACTTCATATAGATAAAATATACTATTTAAATAGAAAGGTTAAGGCCATGGCAATCAGTGTCGTTAATGGCACAGAGGTAGAGCATATGCCTCATATTCTGGAGGTCACTGGTTCAACCCTAGGTTTTAGCTCATCAATTTTTTATGTCATAAATCATTTCGAGGTGCGTCCCCGTCGCCCTTTGTTGGGACACTACTCGATTATTTAAAAGATTAGTAAATAATTATTCCAGTAAATTATTATTTATATACTCGTAATAAAAAGTTAAAAATAACTAAATAACTCACACACTATAATAACTCGAAGATGATAAAAAAAAATAAACTACAATAACTCGTAACAATAAATTAAATGAATAATTCCAGGTTTTAAATTAAATTCCCTGACTTTTCCCTGATTTTCCCAGGTCATATCAAATTCCCTGACTTTTCCCTGATTTTCCCAGGTCATATCAAATTCCCTGACTTTTCCCTGATTTTCCCAGGTCATATCAAATTCCCTGACTTTTCCAGGTCGCTGGACACCCTATAAAAGGTTGGATAGGATATTTTGATGAAAAAATATTTAATTGGCTTAGATGACCAATTATTAGTTCAGGAGATAGTGTGAAAAAAAATGTCTGAATAACATAAAGTAAATTTTGGTAAAAGAATCTTATAATTCATTTTAAAAAATATTTGGTCTCTGAAAAAAAAAGTTTAAGAAATTTAAGAATAGGCATCTGAAAAAAAAAAAAAAAAAAAAAAAAAAAATAGTAGTAGGCGTTATAGGGTGGTTGGGGATGGGAGGGCATTTTTTTGGGGGGTTAAACTTTAGTGCTAAAAACGCAATACAGGTGGTAAAAAGCATCTACAAGCAATCAACTCTTCAGTAGCTTTCATTTGATACCCCCTCTCAATTTTAAAAATTTTGTCTCAATGTGGATGTCCATACACACAATTAGCAATTTTTAAAAATTGGGAATTTCCTCCTTTCATTTTCATCGCCCCACCATAAGGTAATAACATGAATTTTTTCATAAATTTTAGGACCTGCTGTTATAAAGTGGTTGGGGGGGGGGGCATTAAATGCATCCATAGATATATTTTTTAAAAACCACTTATTTGGATACAGGGTACCTCAAAATGTGTCATCAAAATCTCAAAATCAAATTTTCGCGCCATCACAATACTTTCTCTTTATGTCAGAAAGTAAAAACGTATATTATACTTCCTATAGATATTATGTCCTATTATATGTTGTCTAACTAATTTACATTGTAATATTTTAATAACATGTATATTAAAAACTAATTTGTTAATACATACATATTAATAAATACGTGAAGACGATAAATAGACCGTAAACAATTATTAATTTTACACCACAATGTACACTATTAAAAAAATAATAAAAGTGATACCATTACCTTTTTTTAATTGGCATGAAAGTCATTAAAAAATTAACAATAATTATAACTAAGTACTTAAATAACAAGGTTTATAAGAGCAGAAATATTTTCCATCGATAGTTTAATTTCATATAAATAAATAATTAACTAATTTTAAATTCTTATCAATTCACCTGAAATCAGGTTTGTCAAACTACACTTTTATCGCAACAAAATATCAAATTTCATAAACCTATCAAGAAAAACACATTTCTACAACCTAGTTCAACTTACAACTTGCATACACAGTAGAACCTCGTTTACACGACCCTCAATAACACGACAACCTCAATTACAAGTGCAATTTTCAAATCCCCATGAGATTGCCATAACACATAATAATATTTTGGTGGGTAGCGAGGATCAGTCAAAAGTAAATAAAAAACACAATGTTTAGTTTACCGACGCTTCGGAAAATATATTTCCTTCTTCAGGGTAAGATTAGGAATGATTTTATTTTTAAAGTAGGAGTACAAGTTGGGATGTATATAGTGGGGGTAACAGCTCCTATACCACATGTTGCAAAGATATCATAAAGATGTCAGGAGGCATCTTCATATATATTGGTCTTAAAAAACTTTGTACATGTGGTATTCCTTGAAAAAGACTTTTAAAGGGTATTACAATATATCTGTACAACAAAGCAAAAAAGGGGGAGGAATTGAACAAAAAATTTAAAAGTAAGTAAATATAGTAAAAACCGAAAACAGTTGTGACGAGTGGAAATAATTATAATAACAGGCTTATATAACAGGCTTATAAACAATAACAGGCTTATAAACAATAACAGGCTTATAAACAACAGGCTTTACAGTTTTATAGTTATAGCAATTATTATGAGATTGTTATTTTATTAGGTTATTATTATTGTTATTTTATTAGGTTATTAATTATGTTGAAGTAGTGGGAGCTAAGGTTATTAGTGTCTGTTCTATTATTTACAGTGTTATGTTTTGTTATATGAATCATCTCTAATATGTTCTTTTTGTATTTATTGGGTTCATGTGTGATAATTAGAGGATGATCAAAGTCAAAGGTGTGTCCTGTTGATAGGAAATGGTTAGTNAGTAAATATTTAATAACTTTGGTTCTACTCAATATTTTTCGATGAAACCAAGCCTACAAATTGCACAACATGTTTGCGCTCACCTCTGAAAAAAAATTAATCGATTTCATTTAGCCAGTTTTGCGCCTATAAAGTCTGACTGAGGCGACAGACACACATACATACACGAAAAAAGTTAAGGCCGGATTCGGTTTTCAGGATATATAAAATGAAAAAGTATCCAAAAAAAATTGCAATTCTGACGAATGTACAGACAAAACTTTAATTTTATATATATAGATGTGACATGTATATATACGTACGAGAGCGGTACAGCAGGGAAGATGACTTGGAGTGCGGAGGACAGTGTGCTGAGCATGGCTTCCACCTCGCTCTTACTAGAGCAGATAAACACAAACCATTTCTCTCCCACCAATAGGCACAGCTGAAATCAAACAATACACAGCCGTCTTAGTAACACTAGTCTCAAAAACAACTTAGTACTGCAAAAACATTTAAAATCTACAGATAGATTGTATTTAACGCCACAAGATCATCATTATTTTTTTAAAGCTTTTGCTAACAGTCCAGGAGATAGCGTGCAAAAAAGGGTCTGACTAATTATCAAGCCAAAGTTTTGTTTATAAGTTAATCTTTTAGTGCCCTTTAAGAATATGTGGTCGGCTAAGTTTGTCTAGGGGACATAGCTTGGCAATAGGCATTTGAGAGATTATTTACATACAAATTTATTTTTTAGTCATTTATTAATTATTGTAATACACCTTTTTCAGTTTGATAAAATGGGGAGGGCTGATAAAGTGTAAATTTCACACAAAAACTCAACTACCATTTCATTAACTGAAACGTTTCGACCCTTACTTTGAAGGTCATCTTCAGTCGTATTTAATTCCAAAAAAACAAACATACCTTAAGGCTCTACCGCCCTTTGAGGTTAGGAAAAACAGTAAAAATTAAAATTATACTGGTTCTAAGTAAGATATAAAAAATCGAATCACAGGCTTCATTCCTAATTTTGCTTTTGCTTAGAACCAATGTAATTTTAATTTTACTGTTTTTCCTAACCTCAAAGGGCGGTAGACTATCATAAAGCTAAAATTTTGAGTACAAGTAAATGTTTTGGTTCCTTTTAAGAACATGTGGTCAACTAAGTTCGTCAGCGAGACATAGCTTGACAATAGGCATTTGAAGAAAAACACTCTGGTGGAAAGTGCTTATTTCCCTCCAATGATGATAGACAAAATGATTTTTATGATCCTGAGTACAAAATTAGAGAGTAGAACAAAAATCAAGTCGATGTTGATTCCCACAAAATTAAAGTTCACCTATCAAGTGTAAAACTAACGTCAACTTAATTTTCGGTCTACTTACTAATTCCGTACTCAGGATCATGAAAAACACATTGTCCACCATAATTGGCAGGACATGGCTGCTCTCCACTGTTTTTTTTTTTTTTTTTCCAAATGACTACTGCCAAGCTATGTCCCGCAGACTAACTTAGCCGACCATATATTGCTAAAAGGCACTAAAAGATTGACTTATACACAAAAAATCTAGCTTGATGATAGTCACAATAATTTCTTGCACGCTATCTCCTCGACTATAAAGGGTTTTTTAAAAAAAGCTTTGTAGATATAAATCAACATCTCTAAGACAACTTTCATTTGCAACCTCAACTCAAGAAATAGTAGAAAGGCCGTGTTCTGCACTAGAAAACTAGTTTATATGGTTTTTAAAACCACACTATCTTTACATCTTAAAAAAAAAACCTGAATTAATTAGAAAAAAAAAAAAAAATAGATAAAGGATATTAAAGATTGTACAGATGAAAATACCAGATTATAATAGAACACACAACAGTACCACTAATAACTCAATATTATGTATTCAGTGATTAAGACAAGAAGAATACCATATTGAATTCAAACTGGTGATAAGTAGAACCAGATAACAAATAACAGTTAAGATCTGTCTGATTACAGCGAGAAAATAGAACCGTAAAACACATCCTTGTAAAGATAAAACAAACTTTCACTATTCATCACAATTAAGGTAAGAACATATTTAATGATATTTAATGAGTTGTAACTAAGTAGCTGTTTAATTCTTAAGTTATATAATTTTTTAAACTAATTAAGCCGTGAATATTTGGCTCTCTAGATTTGTAGGATAAGATTTAAAGCTTGGATTCGGGAATATGTATCAGTTACGACAGAGAAGAATCCATCTCCCGTATAGCTCAGATGGTAAGAGCACCTGTACGGTAAACAGAGGTCCCGTGGTTCGATTCCCGGTGCGGGGGTGTATTTTTCTCTGTATGTCTCCCGTAGTTATTGATAATTGTAATTTGGATTATTTAAAATTTAATGTTTCCGTAGTAATAAAACTACCAAAAATTTAAAAATTGAATAAACTAATTAAGTTAAATTACATCAATTATTTTAATTATGTGATTGTTTATGTTGTTTATATACATGAGATAAAATTATTGTAATGTTAAATCACATTATCAACTGTTTGTTTTTGCTCAACTGTTGCTTCACACAGTGTGGATGAAATTAATCCTTAAAGGTAAGAGTATAATATGGTACTTCTTTAGATTGTTACTCCCCTTTGTTTTTTTTAGAATATAAATGGCTGTCCAAATAATTATTAAGATGAAGGGATGTTTAGTCCAATGCACTTTGAGACAAAGGAATATCACACTTCTGCTTACATAAAAGGAGTAACAGTCTAAAGAAGAACATTCCGGACATCTTCTTTAGGTTGTTTCTTCTCTCTGTTTTCTTTATAGGGGGAGTAACAGTCTAAATAAATATGTGGGATATTTATTCATCATTATGAAAAGTAAATCTCAGTTAAAAAAAAAATGCTATGAAAAATTCAAATAGGGCTTTCTCATATGAATAATGAATAATGAATTTAAATCCCACCTGCATCTAATTTAATTAATGAATATTTGTTTGTTAATGAAAGCAGCTTTTGGCTTTTATAAAGCCATCATCAGGTACCACTTTGGGAAAAACTAGAGGTATATTAAAAAAAAAAAGTTTTTATACATAACATTTTTTATAATGTACCTTTAGTTCTTCCAAAATTGGCACTGATGACTGCTTTATAAAAGCCAAAAGCTTCTTTCATAAATAAACAATCATTATTTTCTGTAAAGAGATTTTTTTTTAAATTAAATTAATTAAGATGACCTCCATCAATGGTCTTATTTCTCAAATAATTTAATTATAAGTATTTATTATAAGTAATTTAAATTGATTATCAAATGTTCCACAGGTTTGCTATCAGTTTAGTATCAACTATCAACATCCCCAAATTTATAGCTACGATTTCCTGATTTTAAACTAGGAGTGTAATTTGTCTCAACTTAAATGACAAATTTCTTTAAAAGATCAGTTCAATATTTTTAGGACATCTCCACAGACTTTAGATCTCAGACAGATATCAAACCTGAAATCCAAATTATTATTACCGTAAAATCTCGTGTATAATACGCACTTTTTTTACCTCTTTTTTCCTTCCAAAATAGGGGTGCGTATTATACACGAGTGAAAAAAAAAATACTTCGTTTTTAATAAACAATAA
>KZ653067.1:68863-93123 GCA_001010745.2 Gerris buenoi | reverse complement strand
CCCCCCCCCCCGGACTCAACCCTCTTCTAGAGGGTATCTCCTAACGCACTCTAGTCTCAGTTAAGTATGTCGCTCTCACTGGACTCGTTTGTTTACAAAACTTATTTAATTATATAGATAGATAATAACGTTTTTAGGTCCCTCTAAGTTCAAAAAAGTTTATTCGCTATATATGTTTAGAAGAATCATACCCCGAGGTCAAATCGAACAGAATTTTATTTGTGGTGGCTACCCCTTCCCCCCCCCCCAAATAAAGAATTATTTATCTAAAACGTTTCCTGTGATTTTCATCAGAATTCTAAAATGTTGTCCATTTAAATATGTACATTGAACCCATATAAAGTCGGTTTCCCGTAAAATCTAGTTCCGGATATATTAATGTAAATAAATCTGATTTTGTTGAATATTGAAATGAAAAAGGCAAACAACCACTTGTTGATTACTTTTTAAATTTGTTTTAAAATAATTCAATTAAATGAGTCATTGTTGGATTGTTATTCAGTCTCAATATCTACGTGGGAAATGTTTGTTCGATTTTATCGGATAGAATTTTTAATTTATAATCTATATTTAATTTATAAAAATCCTGTTGGTTTAGATAAATTTGTCTCTCAGCGTAGTTGTAAATAAAGTGGCAAAAGAACAAAATACCTTCAATTATTTTTTTATATCATACTTCTTCAAACAAAGCAATCCTTATTATAGGATATAAAATGTTTGAAAATCTGTGGGTCTTGAACTAATAATAATAATATTTTAAATTTCGTGTGAAATTTTATCGTTGAGAGAATTATTGGAGTCAAATTTAGTTAGGATCCCATTAAATGAATAATATTTAATCTTTTAAAGATCAGAAATGTAGAGGATTATTAACTTACTGTATTTCTATTTTTTATTTATTTATTTATTTTTTCCTGTGAAGTGAACATTAATTTTTCATTTAATATCTATAGATCCAAAAATTTTATTTTTACTTGGTCCACAAACCGTCTTGTGGGAAACTTTCGACAAACCAAAATTTTCTTTAAAATCAGATGAGTAGTTTTTAAGATATGGTAGTGAGCAACAAACAATGCTGAACAGCAAACAGCCACGAGACCAAACATGTTCTCTAATGTCTGAAATTGATTTTTATCCCGAGATTATTGATTTTTTTTCAAAATGATCGCAATTTTGGGTGCTTTGAAGCAATTCAGATGATTAAGATTTTGATTTTCTCTAAAATCAGACTTAGTTTAGGTTATAGGACAAAGGATTTTTGTTACTTAGGTTTTAGGACAAAGGACTAATAGATTATTTAGGTTTTAGGACATTTTAGATTTTAGAAGTGTAGTGTCGATCCGTAAAAATAGAATTTTTAACACTGGTTTTACTTATTATTATTTTTATAAAGATTTGAATCTGTTTTTAAACATATTCAAAATTGATAATTTAAATAAAAGTTATTCTTTTAAAATTATAAAAAAATTGGATGAATGATAAAAGATATTTTTTAATTACAAATTTTGTTTAATCCAAAAATAAAAAATCTATCAAGTGAATATAAGAAAAAGATGTTGATTTTTTTTTCTCGTTTTTTACATTTATTTCTTCCTATTAAAAAAGATAACGGGGGCTGAAAAAATACCAGTATAGAAGACTAAAAAAAGGGGGGAAAAAATAAATAAAAGGATTTCTTTCTTTATTCAAGTATAAATAAAAAGGATTCATTATCAGAGATATAATGGCTGAATCTCGTTGTGTTTCTCTTCTCTCTCCTTTATCCGGTTTAATTGTTTTTTAACTCTTATTCCAAAGAAAAGAAGCCTCTTTGTTTGCCTCTTTTGGCTTAATCCAAAACCTAGATTTGTATCTTGGCAAAAAAATCAACCCTTTAGTTAGTGAAAAAAGTTTGTTTTTAATATTTTTACTATATGAACCTTAGTATTTTATACTTCAATAGCGAAGTTTTTCTTCTAAGCTTACCGAAGGTAACGGAAGTTATGTAAGCGTTCTGCTTTTTTACTTTTCCTCATCTTGGTAGGAAAAGTTATGTTTTCACCAAATTTTTGTTTTCGAGATTTCAACTGAATTGTCCGTTTTAGGTGTTTTTGAGACCTCCTAGTTTTCAGCATGACGTCTGCATGTGTGTTATTATCGTAGCGCCCAAGGTATTTAATCTAGAAAGTTGAAACTTGGAGAAATATCAGACCTTACTTCTGGTAGTGCCGCCAAATTTTCTGACTTTGACAAATACACACCCCAAAGAGGCTTAAATGCAGTGTCGTTTACAAATTTTTTTCCTTGTGCTGCAATGATCAAATGAAAAAGTAAAATTTATTTATTTGATTTAGGTTTGTGGTGAGTATATTATTGAGTATTACTAAGTCAGAAAATGTTTTTCAATTTAAACGTTTAGAGTGATTTGGGAAAAAGAATAGAGAGAGGGACTGACAAACATTATGTACTTGCACTGGATAAATTGTAGAACTTATTCGGACAGTGGGAGACTTGGCTGAACCTATGATCTCACAACTTTTTAAGCGAGACTTGACTTATTTTATACTAGTGTTTTTGTTGGGATTTTATTTATTTTTAAACATATTTAAAAAGCGTTCAACTTGTCGTTGTTAACTTTTTGTTTTCGATTTTCTACATATTATGTTTATTTTTATAATCGCATACGAGATTTTTCCCGGAATAACGAATTTTTAGGGGGTAGAGCCCCCAAATTTAGAGTTAATATTCATTTAACGATTTCGCTTTAGCGTATGCTTTTTCTGAACACCGAAGGTATGCCACATTTTATCGGATTATTCCCAGTAGTTTAGGCAACACCGTTTTGCACAGACTACAGAGGACAGACAGACATTTTTAAAGAAATCCTTTATTAGACTTTGACTTAGGAGTCTTTAAAACACGTAAATCCATCCAAATATCAAAATTTAATTTTTCGGTTATCGCAATACTTTTATTTAACAAGAAAGTAAAAACAAGTCTGCAGACAAGAATACGCAGAAGCAAATATTTTTTATTAGACTCTGTCAGAAAATTTATTTCCAATTATACCAGAATTTGTACCACAGTCAAAACTCTTAAGTTAAAAACTATCTTTTGAATTTATAGTTCTAATTAAAACATTTAATAGGAGAGAAGTTAACACTATAAATCGAGTGGCCGAAACATTATCATATTAATTGAATCTTAGATAAACAACTAGATTAATGATTAAAACCAAGTATTTTTTATAATTAACTTTAATTAAGTGGGTTAATTCAATAATGTATGTCTATAAACTGCTCAATTATACAATTACGAGCCGTTAAACCCGTGGCAACGGACCACGGTAATTTTATATTTAGAAAAAAAGTAAAATAAAGTAAATTAATTTGGATAAGTTGTTATATCTATTTGAAGCTTAACAAGTCAAAAACAACTTTTTTTCATTGGAATAAATGTGGTTACCATAGCTTAGCAATAATAAAAAAATTCGAGGTGCGTCGTCGGGAAACTACTCGATTATATAAATAAATGATGTATCCCCACTTAGATTAAGACTTTTGGTGCAGATCTGTGTCTTCTTCCTTTTTTTTAAGGCAAAATAGACTTACCAATTAATTTTAGCAGTAAATTAGCAGTTTTACTTTTACTACGGAGAATTTAATAAAAATTTAATTTTCATAGTTAATAATTACCAATGATACTGAGGGTGTTTTCACATTCGTAATTATAATAATCTAATAATTATTGTTACTTATTTATCTTATAAGGAAGTTAATTACTACAAACAATTTAATTGAATCAAAATATTTGCTCAAAACAACAATAATTATAATGATCATGTACGCACTAATTGTAACTTGGAATAATTTAAATTATTATTAATGGATAGAGATGTTCGTATGTTTATAATGTAGACAGTGTTAGATAGCTATATCGCTAAATCTATTTATCATTTAGTTATTTTATATTATTTCTGGTATCAGATATAAATCTGATTCGATTACCCTGCATGTAATTAACTTCCTTTTCCTTGATTCGCTTTAGATTTAAACGTAATTTAAATTGAAAAATAAATATCTAAATTAAATTTAATACTTCCTTGTGAATGCTGATAAATATTTACTGTAGCTCATAGTAAACTAAACAAAATAATTTATAATAAAAAAAACTATTTATGATATAAAAAAGGTTTGGTGTATTCAAGAGGCGCTGAAGTTTACTATGGGACCTTTTGTGGGCTAATTTCGATAAACTTTTCTACACATATGTAATAGACCAATTTCGTCAAGTTTAGTTGATTCATAGCAGAGTATATTATAGTAGAAGAGAGTCTCCTCTGACTTTAGGACACTCTATTTAGTCCCTCGTCTGCACCTGCATTTAACCACTGAAGTATTGTTTCGTTATTTTGTCGCTTCAACTGAAGTTAAGTAATTAAAAGATAAAAAGAACTTTTTATATACTACGTTTTAAATTTTCTATTGAATAAATAAAAAAATCATTAATTTAAAACCTGCCAAAATTAAAATCGTAAATATGTGTCATGTCCATGTCAAAACAAATAAAAAACTTTTTTAGGATTTTCCATACAGAAAAAAATTGCTAAATACGAATTAAAGTCTGCTGTAAGGTTGCTAAAAGTATTAAAATAATGTATTGTCATCGTGTTCTGAGCTGTTCTGAAAGTTTCAAATGTCTAGCTACTTGGGATGTTAGTTAAAAATCAATTACAAGATTTGTACCGGACAAACAAACAAAAAAGAAAGCAAGGTAATAAAAACGTAGTAAAAAGTTAAAGTTTTTAACAAGCAACTCTTCATTTAGTAGCTGCAAAAAACAACTAACTTAAGTGGTTAAAATAGATTTTTTTTTTTTTAAACTAATTAATTTTTATTTTTAAATATTATTATGTACTTGATATAATAATAAGATGTCATTCAATAATTAAAGATTTAATATTGATTTACAAAGATCGATCGCCGTGGTTGAAATAAATTGGAATTCTCCTTTGTTTTTATATTTTACGTTTATATGTGTGTTTGCTTATATATTATGTTGGTACATAAAATATATTAGTAATTATTAAATTTTTGATTTAATATTAATTTAAAAACTAAATTTAGAAATTTGAGAGATTCAAAAAAAAAAAATATATATATACATATATATATATTCTGAGATAAGGATGAGGTAAAGAAGAGTAAGTTAATCATATAAAAATGATTTGTACTATACCGGGTCTTTGCCAGATTGAATCATCCTCATTATGCATGCTTGAAGGATTTCAATCTCGTTGAAATTATTATCTGAACAACATATTAATTAGTGTTATATCTTCTTCCCTCTTTAATTTATTATTTCCAAGAACCGGTGTCTAGGTCTCGCTATTCAGGATTTTACTCTTGTATTCAAAATTCCATTGGAATTCTTAATAAAGCTGAATATCAGAAAACTGATGGGAAAGAAAGGTCTCTGATATTAATTATTCATCAATTTTCATCGTGGTTTCTCGTCTTGTTATACGCCGTTATTAATTTTAATTTATTCCTATTTTCCTTTCCCTCGTAAACAAACCTGAAAATATGTGTATCTGCATTCCTGTTAAAAGAATAATTAAGTATTGAAACGATGGTTTTCTAAAAAATTGACGAAATTAGAGAACATTTACGCCTTAAAGGTTAATTAAGTTACCATTGCTATAGAATCTAGAATAATTGTATGCACCTCCGTCTAGCTGGAATGAAACGATAATAAGATCATAGTTTCTTGGTGTGTAATGGATGTGAAGTCATTGGACGTTAGCGATGATACATATTATTGCCTTAAGGAAGGCTATAGGCGCACACTGGAGACAAAACAGTCTGCACACTGCTTTGTCTCCAGTGTGTGCCTAGCCTAAATAACTGCGTTTAGGAATGCAAGTTGTACGAATTACAGGGTAGATTAGCAGTAATTTCGGATTATTAAGGTATATATAGGTAATCATTTTGCTTCCAAACTTTCCGAACGTAACGGAAGCTATAAGGTCGATTCTGCATAGCTGTCGACCAAGACAAAAATATGTTTCAATCATCAGGGAACATTTTTGGTCCCTTGTCTCTTAATTTGTGGGAACTAACATATCTAAAAATTTATTCGTCCGATTTTAATGAAATTTGGATTATGATAAGCTCATTGTTGATAAGCTTATAAGTTTCATACTTCTGCGCCCATTTTTTTGTCTTCCACATGCGCACAAATATACATTTATTTTAGACCTATATGTATAAAAATACTCATTTAATTTTTAAGAAATTTTGATGGTTTGTCGAAAGTAGCCCTCAGATTAATTTTTTTGAGCCAAATGCTACACTAATTGATGATTATTTTTATTTAAATCCTATACTACTGTCATAATAAAATTTGTCTGCATTAACTCTCTGTTTTTTTTTAAAACTTATACTGAATTAAAATTAAGAAATTAAACTTAGTTAATTTAACCACAAAACCAAATGTTTAATGCTCCAGCTGTTAGTAAAAAAAAAAGGAAGAAAGGCATGCAATAACTCATAAACAACAGTCTGGTCACCTTCATAAAGCTGTTAAAAACAAACTTGTTCAGCAAAGTGTAGACATCACATTTAAAGTACTTTCCACGAGGATGGTTTGGAATTAAAACGAGAAGAATTTATAGCATCCCTACCTCTTTCAGAAACTACATGTTCAAAAGCTTCTCCGTCGTTGTTATCCCTTGTGTGAACTTCACAAGCCTCTAGGTTTCCTTGCCCATTAAAGCCGAGAAGAAAACCAGCGGGGCTTAAACCTGAAACCACGGGGGTTTCATCTCCCGCAACACGTCTAATAGCTTTAGTTTCCATCAGAGGTAAAAGCTAAAACCTTTTCGAGAGGGCTCCAACCCGGAGGAATCTAACTTGGAATTAACTTCTCTTATTCCCAACTGAATCCTTTCAGGTTCCATTTCCTGGGTTAGGAGTAGGAACGGAGAGAAATCGAGGCCTATGTAAACACAGGTGTTTTACTTTGAAAAATACTAGTTATCTTCACTTGGGGGATTTCATTTAAGTTCGATAGATTGTTGTACTTCTGGATAGGGCTCTTGCGGTTCGGCATCTTTGCTTTACTCTCAGTATATTAATTTACAGCGTACCCTTCTCCTTAATTGCACTATTAACATGTCAGGGATCTTTAACAAATTTTTTATTTCTTATCATTTGATAAACACAAAGTGTAGATAAAGTTTGAAATATAAAATACCAGTATCTTATTTTAATGCATTCTCTTTGGAATTTAAAGCACAGGGTACTTTTGTGTTTGAACTTTAAAGGATAATAAATAAAACAAAATATGTTAACCACCATTTAAATAATTAGTTTAAATAGTCTGCCAATTTGTGTCGCACATACTTCCTATTTCGTATACTTAAATGATTTTATGCTTTTATAACCTATTATTGTAAAATTTATTTAATTTACCCCCCTTTTTTTTAAATGGGTGCAGAAGTTTGAAACTTATATGGGACCAAAAATAGGCTAACTAAAACCTACCATCTAATTTTCATAAAAATTGAGTAGTTGATAAAAAGAGTAGTTTTTATTGGTTCTCAAATATATGTTCCCTGATGGCTGAGACGGATTTCTGTCTTAGAATTTTGAAAATTGGAGACATATTCGTTCTTCAAAACGACTACCTGGCTTCCATTGCCTTCCGGTAAGCTCGGAAGCAATATGTTTTTAATTTTAATATTCAGATGACATCTAGTCATTGACTCAGTCAGTGACTAGGCCCTGACCCAGACAATTCAAAGAAAATACTTTTAATGATTTTACTCAACTGAGACCTCTATCAAGGTTTGACGATGTGCCAATATATACGTGAATTAAATAAAAACTTTTGAACCATTTATTAATGAGTATTTATTTACCCTGAAGACACCAAAATTTAATAAATTATTATAGCAATAAGGTGATTTAATATAATAATATTATTGTATATAAAATGGAAGATTTAATATATATTTATGATGTATCAAATCTTAAACTGCAGAAGTCCAACTTTTAATCCAAACCATTCCTCTAAACTAAAATATTGATCAAGGGAATTAACACCACAACTGAAATCAAGGTCATTATTAATATCTTTGACGATGGTTCGAATCCCAGGGAGGTAAGAGATGTTTTACACTAAATATATCAAGAGGCTGTGTATAGTAATGATACCCTGAGTTTGAGCGTTAAACATTATCAATTTTGACTTTATCACCGGATTACCTGCTTTTGAGCTCAATTTGGAAACCCCCAGTATAAGGGGAAAAAACTAACCTGAAATTAATTTCGTTTGTGCACATTTTCGGTAGTTTTAATTAATAATAATAATAATTATTATTTTTCTTATGCGTTACAATAATACATTAGATGATATCCTTTTTTTTGGATGGTTGAAACAGATTGGTGAATCACTTAGACAATTAGACAATCACTTAAGTGACCCATTAAGGCAATTATATTGGACAAATCGAATTCTAGAACTCCTCGTCCAATTACTTTAGCACTATTCTCAAGTTTCATTTGATCCTTTCTCAACCCAGAAAATACAGTTTCTTTACAAGTATTGCTGACAATCCTTGTCGGCCTATTAATAGTGTTGCTTATATATATATGTATTATATATAATACATATATAATAATATTAAAATATTAAAATTAATGAATATTAAAATTAAAAACATATTATATATATCATGTTTCACACTGATGATCTCATCGAGTAGATGAGTAAAGTGGTCGGATAACCCCCCGTCCTGTAATGACCCTANAAAAATATATATATATATAATTATTACAATTTATTTTTAAATCAAATCAATACTAAAATACTGATACCATTGCGTAAAAGCTTCCTTTAAGTTCTAGGTCGTGACCACGCATGAAGTTCACATGAAGTTTGACTTTATAATTAGCTAGATTTACAATTTTGTAGGTTCTATTATTCATATTCTGCTTATGAATGATTATTATATATCCGATTTTATAATACTGTAAAAGAAAGTACGTATTACGAATGATGATTGATCATTACAATTTACTAAATCATTCTCTTTAATTTAGCAATCATGGTATTCTCTATTTATATTTGTTTAAAGGTTCATAAACTATTCAAGATTTTAGTATAAAACTTTTTAATTAATTAATTATTTTTTAAATAGAATAAAATAGTGCAGCTAGATCTCTTATAAAACTTTGTTTGAAAGCAGCGGTCTTCAATCAACAATATGTTCGAATTTGAATTAATTTTAAGTTTTAAGTAGTTTTAGATGTTCTTTTTAACTAAGGAAACAACTTTTAGAGTTTCGTCGAAAAATTAAAAGTTGGTTTGTCTTCTAGTAAGTAGTTAGTGGTTCTTTTAATAAGAACGGAAAATCCATTTTTATTGTAAAATGGATATTCATTGTATGATTTAATAATTATTATTATAACTGATAGATTCTTAGGTTCAAAAAATACCCTGAAAATCTTAAAATAATAAAAGATACTACTTCAATATTTATTTCATTAAACATAGCTGCGCATATAATATAATTGTTGTTTTGGTACTTACCATAAAAATTGCTGCTACGCCATTCTGTGAGGGGGTAATATTATCCAGGTGTAAGACACATTCATCTTGAGATAATTATTATTTTGAAGTAATTGTAATTTAATGGTACTTAAGTTTCGTAAGTAAAAGTTCTAAATGAAGATTCATCTTTAAAAGTTAGGTCTTTTATCTCAAACCTAACTTCCAGAATGTAAAATTTATACTTAAAAAATTACTACATTTTTTAAGAGTAAAGAACGCAGCTGGCTGTAAAATGTTATTCGAAGGTTTAGATTATTAATCTTTGTAGAGACGTTACCTCGAGAGATTTGATTGACGTCTAATAATACGTAGCCAGACTCGTTACGGTTCTATTGATTAAGGTGCAGACTATTCCAGTGGGATTATAAATCCGTGTTACATCTGACAATATCGGTCTCTAGGGAACTGGGCTAAAAGCCATCTATAATATCAGTGAAACCAAACCGCATCTCAGGGGAGTAATCATTTATGAAAATGATCAATGGTCAGGAGGACAGCAAGAAAGGCTAGCTTACACACATACCATTTATACTAAATCAAGTTAAAAATTGAAAGAATTTTCAAGGAGGAAAAGTTATTTAATTTGAAATTTAATGAATAATTGATGTTTATAATTTAATAACGTTTTATCCTTATCTGTTGTTTTACACACGGCTTTGAAATAGATGTAGAGCATCATCAATAATAGAGGTGTTAAATTAATTAAAAACTGCATGCAATCCAATAAACTCTGATTTCGAGTATGCACCATTAAAATAAGATAACTTTCTAGAATGTAGATACATAGTACGTGCAAATACTCAATATTTTAAGTGGTAATAGCAAAATTTTTAATTATCATCAGTTCACTCTATGTATAAGGTCCCCAACAACGTATACTGCTACCTTTACTCATATGACTAATTTAAGTTGAAAATAAACTCCGAGACCTTATGAACACTAAAATGCACCAACATTCTGAGGAACTTACACATAGTAAATTAATCCCAAGACAAAGTCAATCAGTTATTGTTATTGTTATTTAAGGGACAAAGACATACATTTAACTTAACTTTAATCTAGAGATATTAAATTTCTTTCCACTTACCTAGCATTGTAGTAGTTAATCTCTGTCTATGTTGAATTTATATGGGGAGAGATTTCTATGAGAAAATTGTTATATGTTTTTCTCGCTTTCTCTTCGCTACCATGAATGGGTTTTTGTGTATGTCAAACCAATTAAATGAAAGTATTGTGTGTAAAGCTTCAACTATTTCATGAAGAACTTTTGACATCATGGAAGCCACAATAGTAGTGAACCAAAAACAATTTTATAAATGTTGAAGTAACTATTTTTAGAGAGGAACAATATTCTTGGTTCGCTCGAAAAATAGGAGCTAATCATCCTTTCCTTAACAAGCTTTCTGCAGGTTTCTAGCAAATCTTTTACCAAATACGTTATAACTAATTTGTTCTTTTACTTTTTTGTTGCAGGTATGCCAACTTTATTTTATCATTGATTTGTGTCATTCTACTTTTTAAAGGTATTTATTTAATCTTATTATTTGTAAAATAAGTATAATATATCATACAAATATTCATTATTAGATCAGATGAGTTCACCATCTTTGGCCGCTTGATCCCAGTGGTTCGGATGTGGGGAAATAATTTAAAGGCTGTCTCGGACAATGCTTCTTAAAACATTCGTTATTATAGTTTGATTATAGTTCTTTATTAAAATGTGAGTCCAACAAAAGAAAATAAAAATGACTTGCTTATTAAAAATTATTATTATTAAATTATATATTTGTATTTGTGTGTTTGAATAATGGTGTGCGTGTGTATACATCTTTAAAAAACAAATATTTTTTCAATTTAGTGTGTTTCCTCTCTTATATTCCTTATTTTATTTTATTTTTTTTAAATACAATCTTTGAGTAGTTTCTTTTGCTTTTTAGTAGGTTTCCGTAAAATTTAAGTTCTTGGAAAGGAAGTGGCTGCAGGAAAGGTAGGGACACAATAGTTTCAAATTTAAATAACAGTTATAAATTATAAAACTATTTTAATTGGAAGTATAAAATATTTACAAATATTTAAAATATTACAAATATATAAATAAACTTAAGTAGATTCATTTTAAAATGGGCAGATGTAATAAAACAAACAATGGAAGACATTAAAATAAAGAAAGTCAAATGAGCAGATCGATATATAACCTTTTGTATTTTCATAATGATATTGGTCTAATTATTTTAAGAGCTCCGTGTTTTACTACGGGCTGTAGAATCTTATTGTTATGTTATCTCTTATTATTTTAGTAGTTACATCAGTTTCAACTTAATTATTATGAGGAACATTATTCGATGTTTAGAATAAGAAATAAAGTAGTCTCACCTTTCCACCATTTTGATTTCTGCCATTTGTTTTTCTATCGTATTATGATTTTCCAAAACTACTTTATTCGACGATTCTCCTTCTAACTTCTGAAGAATAATGTTAAGAGGTTTACCTTTTGTTTCGGGTACACAGAGAATTACAAATAGAGTAGCCAAAAAGTTAGCACACCCGAAAAACCAGAAACATCCGTGTGGGCCCATTATCGCCATTAAAGTAGGAAATATTTTTACGCCTATGAAAGAGAATGTGGTACCGAGAAATTGTACAACCGACATAGCAGATCCGCGCGCCTCCGGTGGGAAAATTTCGGAAAGGACTATGTAAGGTACTGGACCTGCTCCAAGAGAATAGGCGACAAGATGAAATGACAAGCAGGTGATCGGGAGCCAAGTGAAAGCATTTTCTCCTTGATGTAAGTATGTTCCTAGGAGTACAAGGGCAACTCCCATCGTAAAGAAAGAGGTAACAAGTAAAACTCTCCTCCCAGCTTTATCCACAAGTAAAGTGGAGACTATACAAGCTGTTAACTGGAGAGAGGCCATGATTACTGCAGATATATGTGGTGACAAAGAGCTACCTGACATTTCGAATATAGACACAGCGAAAGTCAAGATGCCTAACATTCCACATAGTTGTTGCCCGCCGACGAAGCCGAAACCAATCAGCAATGCTCTGAATGTACCCTTTCTTCTCCAAAGTTGGAAAAACGTTATTGTTTTAGAATGAGGTCGTTTTGAGAGGTTATGGATTTCGGTTTGAACGATGGCGGTTTCTCCTGCTCTATACCAAGTAAGTGATCGTTCTGCTTCTTCATGTCTACCTTTAACGTAGAGCCAAACTGGTGATTCTGGAAGGAAGAAAAAGAGAAAAGCGAAAATTATAGGAACACAGAGTGAAACACCTGTCAAGAGGTAAAAGTCTTGATAACTACCAATAAGATACGAGAAAACCATTCCTGCCGTCAATGAAGACATCAGAAACGAGCCTAGCCTACCTCTTACTCGGTCTTGAGAAATTTCCGTCACGTATGTAGGCATATTGATTATCACACCACAGCAACCTACTCCAACTAGTATTCTTCCAACTGCTAACCATTCGAAATCCCTTGCTACTAACATCACCAACCATCCTAAAGCAAAAGGTATAGCTACTAACAATCCTGTCGCTTTTCTACCTAAGCTGTCCGATAGCTTGCCCCAAAATAGTGAACCGATTATAGCCCCGACGAAATTGATCGAACCAATCCATGAAAATTGTTCTCTGGTCATTGGTCCTGAACTGATGGGTGTGTTAGGTGACTCCAATAACAACTGCATTGGTGAAGTCCATCCCAGCATATTACCAATGCAGAACGAAGATAAATTACCTGAAACAAACAAAAAAGAAAAAGAAAAATTAACTAAGTTTAATTATTTGTCCGGGATTGTGTAAACTTAATCCTACTAAATTAATCACAAAATGTAAACTTTTTAGATTAACCAAACTAATTTGAAACACAGTTTTAAAATTAGCATTCGCAATTATGTATTTATCTTTTTATTACAGTATTAAAAAAAACAAAAAAATAGTATGCATAACTCATGTAATATGACGTATTAAAATAATTGTTTGTATGTTATCGTTACAGCCAAAATTCTTTTACATTTTTTATTATAAGAATTGCATAAAAATAAATTACAAGGTGAAATTAGTTAGTAAAATTTGAATGTGTTATTTGGGTTTAAATTGATGTAACGCTGCTGGGGCTATTTATATTTCGTTTCTCGTGTTGCTTATAACCCCGTTATAAAATCGTGCAGTTATAATCCCTTATGCAGTATAAGGATATAATTTGTTAAGCCACGGTTTAACAGTTAAAACTAATTAATATGAAAACGTGTAAAATAAATTAATATAATTAAAAGATAAACAAAAACATGTGCCAGGGTTATCTCTCTTTCTTTCTTATAAGGACGGGTAAAATTCCATTGAGATACAAAAAATTACAAAATTTGAAAGTAACGAAATTATAGCTCTTTCTGGAATGCTATTGTGGCCAATTTTTCTACCCCTCTTTTGTGCCGGTTCCCAACGAATGGAATTGAACCCTTGGAGAATACGAGGGTTGGTTACACCCGTGGGATTCCTGGAGATTTCCCAGTTTGGAAATGAAACTTCATAATATTTTGTTTAAATGGGTAAAAAAAATTAAAATAATATTTATGGACGAACTCCTCGTTTGTTTCGATCCATATCAAGCATATTCAAATATTTCGATTTAAAAATTAATTATTACGAAAAAAATGTTTTCAATTTCAATATTTAATGTTTATAACATAGTTTGCCAATTAGTGTAACACATAAGTTAAGTTTTCCCCCCTTTTAATGCCGAATTTACTAATGATAACGAAAGCTTAACAATTTATTAATGTTTGTGATTTTAGAAATTCCAAGACAAAAATCCACTTTTTGGACATCATTTTTTAGAAGTGATATAGCTAGAAAGAATGAGAGTAGAGCTATGGTAGCCCTGCCTGACCCATGACACCCAGTATAGTGTATATCAAATTTGAGAAATAGATTCTATTAATTCCAATAATATACGATATATTTAATATGAGTAGACATAGACATTAATGAATGGGTCGTGAAAGCTATAGACCATAAACTTTAAACATCATTTATGTATGGGACGGGTCAGGGGGAAGTTATGTTCCACACTACTTGTGGGATTTTTTTTTTAATGTTCTGTTATTTAAGATTCTTTTTATTTTTTTGATCGTATTAGGTGAATTACAGGACAGTGGGATCTGCTATTTTGGATTAACTTGATGTGTTCATTTGTATGAAATAGTATCACCTCTCTGCTTAACAAAGCGGATATATCGGATATCCAGGCGATATATGAGGAGTAAATTACGGTTATTGGGCAATATATATGAATAAATAACTTTAATTAACCCTTTATAACAAGGCCTGAAGACCTAAAAGGGTTAAAATACCTACAATAGCGATCTTATTATAACGTAGCTTCAGGTTCGTAAATGTCTGTCTATCCGTCAATTAGCTCCTAATACTTAACGTAACAATTTAAATTCGAAGTCGTGTAGATCTAATTACCATGAATAAATAAATATTCTCTTTTCCCTATTTTAATTAGGGATATAAAGCATGATTTCAATATATTTGTTAAATGGACTCATTATATGGAGAATAACAAGTTAAGAGAAAATACATATATTTACCGAAATAATACTTATCTATGGATATATTAAGAAAATACTTGTATATAGTTTTATATTCTTATGGTCAGGAAAAATGTTAAAATAGTTCCACTTTTAAAATCTCTTCCCCCAGCTATTTTCCCTTTTTAGAGTCCGTAGGCAAAACCAGGGACCCTAAGGCTTGGTACACACTGGAGACAAACTAGTCTGCAGGCTGTCTAAAATAGTCTTGCGTGTATCTGTCCGGCCGTCCGTCTGTCGCCTGCTCTCACGGCTACACTTTCCGTCGGATCACTTTGAAATGTGGCATATATGTATAGTACCTACCCACACATTTTAAAAATATATCGACATAAAAAGATATATTTTTCATAAAATATTTTCCAAAAAATATTTTTTGGAGACCATGTGGGGTATCATATGAAAGGGTACGTCGAGCTATATTAATAAAAACACCAAAACGAGGTTTAATAAGAAGTAATTTAATAGTAATTTAAAACAACAAAAAGATTGAGGCGGCCTGAACCCTGGTTGTGGAGAAGCGCTCGATCCGTACACGCCAGAAGCCCAGTGCCGACTGCCTTGCCTGCCTCTCTCCACCACGGTACGGTGGCGCTTCCTAGCGACGCCTCTCCACACTCAGCAGCGGCCTCAGTGCTACTCTCTCTGGGTAGCATTGCTAACACGGCCAACCCTGACCGGAGCTTCGCTCTCGAAGCTGGGAGGATCTGATCAACACATACAAAATTATCATTACCAACATGTAATAAAAAAAAANGTAAATATTTTTACAGATCAAGGAACGAATAAAAAAAACAATCGAGAAAGGGAAAAAAAACTTGATTAACTCTACTATACTACGCAAATTGAAATACTTAATTCTGAACAAAACGAAATATTAATAAAATAAATAAATAAACGATACCATGAAGGCCAAAACAATTTCGAAACCAAGAAATATTATAAAAAAAATAAACTTTACTTACAGTTATTGTCCAGTGTACAATGATTTTTATTTAATGAAAATAAATAAATAAAAATTCCAAACTGTGCTGAGTGAAGGCTGAACCAAGAGGGGTTGCACCGCTGAGGGCAAAGACTCCGGGGTTGCACGCTCGAGGTCAAGGGCCTTCCTTCACGGCCTACCGCCACTTCAAAACTACACTGCACACTCCAATCCCTCCACTCCTATTTCTTCCCCTAACACTGACGTTAACAACTAAACACTAAATTCCGTGGCTCTGCGAACGTTCTATCCCACTTCTGATAATAAAAACACCAAAACGAGGTTTAATAAGAAGTAATTTAATAGTAATTTAAAACAACAAAAAGATTGAGGCGGCCTGAACCCTGGTTGTGGAGAAGCGCTCGATCCGTACACGCCAGAAGCCCAGTGCCGACTGCCTTGCCTGCCTCTCTCCACCACGGTACGGTGGCGCTTCCTAGCGACGCCTCTCCACACTCAGCAGCGGCCTCAGTGCTACTCTCTCTGGGTAGCATTGCTAACAATATACAAAAATATGTAATATTTGGTTATACGCTTGGATATGGCGAGCGTAGGCGAGTTTGAAGTGGGTGTGAAAGGTATCCCCCCCCCCCTTGTATCTCGCTGATTTAAAGTTCAAACATCTTAATCCTTAATCTTTGACCAAAAGTATAGATACTTCTTTTTGAAAGTTTCGATTTTTTTTTTTTTTTTTTTTTTTTTTAATTGACAAAATACGTTTTTCCTAATAATTATGCTCTTTTCGTTGTATTTATATCCTTACAGCCCGGTTCAGTGGCCTTAATACTTTATCAGAAGTTTGTTAAAGTGTTTTGAGAACATCAGACCCATAGGATAGTTCAAAGTAGGCTTTTTTGCGTTTAAAAAAAAACAACATCAATATAGGTAGGGGAGACTGTTGTACCTTGGATCAAAATTTACTTTTGCATTTTTTAAAATATAATAACGGAAAGAGTATCTCTTATATTATTAAACAGTTATAGGGGAAAAAAATATATTTCTATTTTATTAATCTGTGATCAATGGTACAAGACCATAATGTACCATTGATCACGTCTTAAGTATTCCGTATACCATCAACGTGTACCTTAAGGAAGATAAAGTGGATTAAAAACAACATTTTTTGAACAGAAATTTTTATTTTAATCATTTTTATTAAATTTGTATTGTGTAATTTTTTAATTGTTCATAAATGTTTTAAAAATTAGTTAAAAAACGTTAAAGTTAGAAAAATCTTCTTGGAACCTCAACTGTCTATTAGTTGTAGCAGAACCACTTAATTCGACTTGGGTTGGCAGTTTTACCATGGACATAGTTGTGATCCAAGGTACATGATGGTGCATTTTTCCAAACTTAACCTCCAAGGTACACTATGATCAAGATACAACAGTCTCCCCTAGTATTTAAACATTGCTGTGTTTCCTACGGACCCTCGATGTGCGTGGTAGCACACACTTGACCTGTTTATTTATTACTCTGATATGATTTATTGACTGATTCTGTTTATTTTAAATTGAATTAAATATGTACTAGCTAAAAATTTTATAATTGCTTTAAGTTAATTTAAGCGAATATTAACGTTAAATTTAAACCTTACTTTTTTTAAAGCACAATAATTTAAAAGAGTAAAGATCCACCAAAAAACTTTTTACGTAAATCCATCCTTTCTTGCCAACTTCAAAATTAAAAACCACAGAATCTAATTAAACTGAATTATTTAAGGACTATAAATAACCTAGTAAATTTACGACCTTATGCTTGGAAACCTTTTTGGTTTATTTAATCTTAGCATTAAAATTCCGTTTAAAAGCCACCTGAAAAAGAATCTTTTTTTTATTTTAATATACGTTGGTTCAATTTCTTCTTTTTTTTTTAAGTTCTTGGCGAAGTTTTATGTTAACAATTTGTTAATTTTAAATATAGAACAATATGTTAAATACTTCAAAATCTATTGCAGTTTTTAATTAAATGCCTTTTTTATTCAAAACCCAATTTAAATTCAATGATAATCAACGTTAAAAAAAGTTATTTGGAGGTAAAATATATATACATACACATAACATTTGATAAAATAATAAATTTCAGAAACAAAAACCTGTGATAATTATAACACAACATATAAACTTGATTTATTTACCTAATATAAATTTAACTTTGTATTATATTTTTATATTTTCTGCCGTGCCCCCGCCAAGTCGAGCACAACCGTACCATCCTTTACTGGGGCAAACTCACGGCAATTTATCCCCCTCTATTGCCCCATTAAAGATACTTAGATATATAAAACTAATTTTAATTTAAAGTTCATGACGAATTATTCATAAGATATATGAGCCTAAAAGTTTTGTTATTTCGTCACTCACTCACTCACTCACTGTCTCATCATAATTCTGAGGCACTTCTAACAATCCTAGAAACTTGAAATTTTGTATATAGGTAGAGTTTATTGTAAAATAAAGGAAAAATTTAAAAATTCGAAAAAATCTGGTTCTTTGTCCCATTTAGGGCTAATAGAAAAACTGCCTATTCAAAATATTGTAAACAATTATAAACAGCGCCAATAGAGGTACCTAGTGGAGAACGTTAAAACTTAAAAGTGATGTCGAGGACGTTCGTTGAGTTTGATTTGACAGTTATCTTAAAGTGCAAAGATATTTACTCCAGATAATATTATTTAGTTAAATTTGAGCACTCAGCGATAAAGTAGTTTTATACGAAAGATTGACAAAAAAAGAAAAAAGGCCCAAGAACAATGAAACAAGAACAAAGAAATAAAAACAAAAAATTGTTAGTGGCAATGAAAAATTACTTAGTAAAAGATGAGAAATCCCAACAAAAACACTAGTGTAAAAAAAAAAAAATAAGCCAAGTCTCGCGTAAAAAGTTGTGAGATCATAGGTTTAAGTCTCCCACTGTCCGCGAGTAAGTCCTACTAGGTCTAATAATTTATCCAGTGCAAGTAGATGATGTTTGTCTGTCTCTCTCTCTTAATTCTCTTTCCCAAATAACTCTACACGTTTAAATTAAAAAACATTTTTTGACTTGGCAAATGCACACCACAAAGAGGCTAAAATTAAATGCAGTGTCGTTATACAAATTTGTATTCTTGTGCTGCGACACACAATTGGAAAAATAAGATTTATTATTTGATTTAAGTTTGGGGTGCGTATTTGCCAAGTTAGGAAATGTTTTTAAATTTAAACGTGTCGAGTGATTTGGGAAAGAGAATTAAGAGAGAGAGACAGACAAACATCATCTACTTGCACTGGATAAATTAGACCTAGTAAAACTTACTCGGATAGTGGGAGACTTGGCTAAACCTACGATTTTATTTATTTATTTATTTTTTACCCTAGTGTTTTTGTTGGGATTAAATTATTACCATATCAAAATAATCGGTCCGATTATCTCGAAGAAAACTTTCTCATATATGTACCAATGTACCTACATAGTTCGACTTAATTGTAATCCTGTAATATCTCTTCAATTAATTTGTTAGATTTAAATATTTATATTTTTATTACAATCTGGGGCTCGAGGGTTACAACTCGAGGCCAGGAAATAAAAATTTCACACCTCTTCTTATATTGGGTCATAAGATTTATGAGCTTAAAGTTTTCTTAAACTAATTATTTTAAAGTATGTTTAGATTATTTTAATGAAGGGATAATAACAATATTAATTAATCAATTAATTCCAAAATATTAATTATGTTCTAGATATGTTAAATTGACAGAAGTATTTGGTTGTTTTAGTTAATAAAGACTGAAGATGACGTCGACGTCGGTCAAAACGTTTTATCTAAGCAACATGTTCTAAATCTTCGTTTTCTTCTTATACCCAAAAAATAATTCATTATCGCAATATTTATTAAGTACGTCTTGGGGCCATTTTTCTAATCCTAGACTACGTCTAGGATTAGGATTGCCAGGAATATGATGGGAGGATAGGTTTGTGACAAGAGGGTTGGGATGGTTAGTGAGTTTGGAATGAAAAGATTTATATCAGAGGTATGCGAAGATTTGGACAAAGGGTGCTTTTAGGTAATTGTGGATATTTCGGTTGGCTACATAGGAGGGAGCATTGACAATCTTACGAAGGATAATGGATTGGAGAGATGTGATTTTGTAAGAATTTGAAGGCTTGGTCGATCCCCAAAGTTCTAGTCCGTAGGTCCAGATAGGTTTCATTAAATAATTGAAGCGAGCGTAGCGAGCTTCTTACATTCAACGAAATATGCTCCGTGTCTGTCTGTGTGTCTGAAACGTACGACGATAACTTGAGTAAATGTTGACCGATTTGGATGAAATTTGGTACACATGTTCATTTTACCAATACTCAGGACGAGTTTATTGGACAGCTTGATCCGTCCAAGAGTTCGCGCGCAATGCTCGTGTAAACGTGAGCTTCAAATTTAAAATTGGAATTTCAGAACGGGGAAAAAATTCTGTCATCACCTATTCGATGAGACGAACATTTTTTTCGATTAACATTTCTTAGTAAAACCAACAGCGACATTTACTATGAATTAATAAAGATCGCTATTAAGATAAACTATTAAAGCGGACCTTAACGTTTAAAATAGAGAAAACAACCTTTATACCGATGTCTTATGTTCTAATGTAACGATTTTAATAAAACTTCATTTACAGCGTCTAAAGAACAATTGAAACAAGTATGTATGTAAAATTTCAACTTGACACAAGCAGTTCTATTTGAGTAATGAAGAGATACATTTATAATAATATTTTAAAAGATACTGGGGTGGTTAAGATTCTTATAGTCGTGTAGTGTAGTGTATAGTTTTGTTTAGGAAGTAAAGCTTTGTACCGAGACCGAGTACCCCCCACTCTACTCCACACTGCCCTCTTCCACTTATCTTCAACTATGACATTCATCATGATTAACAAATTCCAATATTCAGTATTTTATGGCAATACGCTCGCTTCAATGATAGAGCCACGCGATGCCTAGTTATACAGGGTGTATGGTCGAAGATGTAACAAACGAAGAGGGCAGATTCTACCCATCATTTGCAACAAAAAACACTATATATACCATGGGCCAATTCTCAATAGTTTCGCCAAATATTTTTTTTTGTTATTTTCCAAGGTACGTCCAATTTACTTTAAAAAATCGATTGCTACACCTAAAATATTGATGATAGAGCTGAAATAAAGGTACCGTTGGAAAGAGGAGAAAATTTCAGTTTATAAAATGTCTATTTCAAATGTCTTAAAGGAGCAAAACATATCCATAAATGTAATTTTATTGTTAATTTTATCAAAAAAATTAAAATTTATTTTTGTTTAAGCCTGTAATTTTGCCAAAGCGGCATGAGCTACAGTTGCCAAATTTCAGTAAAACTTCTCCATTTATTCCCCTTCAATTTAAGTACCATAACACTATTAGTTGATATACAATTTTTTTGAGCTATGATTGAGTTTTTGCAAAAAAAAACGACCGTAAAAACGCGTACAGACCACCTTACGTGTTACCTAGAGGAGATGTCTTAATTTTTATAATTACCCTAATAAATGAGATGAATGAGCGGATTTTTTTCACATTAAATTAAAGAGGACTGCAGACTGTCCAGTCCATAGGTCAATCCTAATTGACCATAATCCTATTGACTATGTAAAAGGAAATTTTAACTTTTATGAAATTTGACCGGTATATAATTTTCATTGTAAAAATGGGAAGTATTATTATTATTATTATTTTTTTTTTTTCAAACATAATCATGCTAAATGCAATTATTCATTAAAGAATAAAAATAAAGGGGTTAACAATGTTAAAAAAAAAAAAACACCCTGTGAAAACAGTAATAATACTACACTAAAAATAATAATGCTATTGTATAAAAACGTTTTGTATAGAAAAACTTGTTGGACAAATTATTTAATGTAGAATTGCATTTAACATGATTAAGTTTAGGAAAAAAAAAACTTACATTGGTCTAATATTTATCATAAGAGTTAACTTTTACATAGTCCATATGGTCAATAAGGATTGACCTATGGACTGGACAGACTGCAGTCCTCTTTAATTTATTGTGAAAAAAATCCGCTCATTCATCTCACTTATTAGGGTAATTATAAAAATTAAGACATCTCCTCTAGGTAACACGTAAGGTGGTATGTATGCGTTTTTATGGTCGTTTTTTTGCTAAAACTCAATCATAGCTCAAAAAAATTGTATATCAACTAATAGTGTTATGGTACTTCTTACATTGAAGGGGAATAAATGGAGAAGTTTTACTGAAATTTGGCAAACTTTAGCTCATGCCGCTTTGGCAAAATTACAGGCTTAAACAAAAATAAATTTTAATTTTTTGATAAAATTAACAATAAAATTACATTTATGGATATGTTTTACTCCTTTAAGGCATTTGAAATAGACATTTTCTAAACTGAAATTTTCTCCTCTTTCCAACGGTACCTTTATTTCAGCTCTATCATCAATATTTTAGGTGTAGCAATCGATTTTTTAAAGTAAATTGGACGTACCTTGGAAAATAACAAAAAAAAAATATTGTGGCGAAACTATTGAGAATTGACCCATGGTACATATAGTGTTTTTTGTCGCAAATGATGGGTAGAATCTGCCCTCTTTGTTTGTTACATCTTCGACCAAACACCCTGTATACTGTTAGTTTGTTGGTTAGTGATAGATTCAATTAATTGTTCCTAGAAGTCTGAGTAGCGTTTTGTAACGTCTTTTCATGTTCGCACGTTTCAGTCGTGTATGTAAGTTCCAAGTCATTTTTCTGTCCTATTTAACCGTACTTGGTTAGAAATAGGAAGTTGGAGCTGGCACAGAAGACTGGAGGATATGTGTAATGAAAAATAACATTCTGTGCGCATTATTTAGTTTGTTACTACACTACCTTCTTTTTTCATTTTTTTAGTATGGGATTAACAGTCTAAAAAAAGAGAAATGAATAAACATGGTTAACTCTTTTCATTTATTTCATTGTCATGAGAAATAAATAATCTGTATAGTTTTAGCTTTCTATGAAATCGGAATGTTAATTAAAAACTGATTACAAAATTTGACAATCACAAAAAAGTGAATTAAATAAAAGCGTATAAAAAGAAACTGTTATGTGACCCTACGTTTTTTAACGCTTTAAAAATCATTTAATTATTAGTGACTTACATAATCAAATGGTTTTAGAAATAATGACATTACATCATTTCAAAATTGAAATGTACTGTGCGAAAAAAAAAAGAAATAAAAAAATCACCCAAAAAACAACTGAACAGGGATTTAATAAGGTCATTTTTATTCAGACCTGGCGCAGGTAAGCGGTGGACCATGGGACAGACTAAGCAAGGGGTCACATGAATTAGTAATTAGATTCTGTGAGAGCACTCCGGAAATTCTATGCCGGCCCCTAATTATTCGCTAATTAAACCAAATGAGTTCTAAAAATCCAATTATGGACAATAATTATTTCTCTTAGCAATATTAAATTTTACTCAAGAGACTACTTTTAGTTATTTATTATTTCGCTTTGTCTTTTATATTAAAAAAAAGTTAATTATATATATTTTTTTAAATTTTAATTAGTTGTATATCGTACTCATCGTTTAAGGTATACATTTTTAATTCATCAGGAATATTTTTATTTTAATATTTAATATCTAATAAGTATAAAGAAAAAAAGAAAATAAATATGGAGAAAATTAAGAAGAAGTAAAGACAAAATTAAGTAATTAAAAAAAATAAATAAAAAAATAACTAAAAAGAAAAGGAAGGACTAGGTTTTAAATTTTAAATGATGAATTATTTAAATTTATGGATGTAATGTACCGTAATTTGTTTGAGATCTGTGGAGGAGCATGTAAATAAAACTAACAAGAACCGATTTCGATAACTATAGTATAGGTGTATTATATATTCCGTCTTACATCAAGGATGAATCGAATTAAATTAATTACTTATTAATTAAAATTAATTGATTATTAATTTTAAAGGCTATAAAATATATAATTTTCCATGTTAAGTACATTTTTTTTATTTGACTTTAAATTTTGTTTTTATAAAATATTATTTTATATTGTAAATTTTAA
>KZ653067.1:51401-62333 GCA_001010745.2 Gerris buenoi | reverse complement strand
ATATAATTTTTTTTTTTTGCTGGTCCAGACATTTTTTTTAAACCTTCTTATAAAAAACTTAAAATGCATGGGATTCTCACAATTTTTTTTTAAAGTCTTTAAGTATTATGAGAAAATCTAGATCGATTCAAGAAATGAAAAGTACTAAAAGATTACTTTTTCCATGAAAAAAAAAACTATTTTTAAACTTAGGCCTTCCAATCTTAGGCTGTTTTTTAATAGAATTCTTCTATTACATTTTTTTTTTTTTTCTTCTTCGCTTTTTTTCCTTAATACATTGCTTTAGAAATTTATTCGAGAAATGTTGATATAATCTAAAAATGAAATTCTAAATAATTCATTATTGAAGATGCGAAAAATATTATTAAAATATTGCTAAGTTTAATAAAATTGTTTATTTTTCCTTTCTTGTTTACCTTTATAAATTATTCTACTTTATAAATGTTTCTGTCTTCTTGTATTCTTTCTATTTTATTCTGTCTATGTAGTTTGCAACTACGAATAGATAATCGATTTTATTTTTTTACGTAATTTACTAAATCTAATAGATTTCCGGGGGAGGATCCCGCATCCCCTTCCTCTAGGTAGGTGGTAGCCCAAAAAACCCTTGGGTTGACTCTGGAAAAATATGGCAAGCCTATCTATAATATACTTTACTTAAATAAAATACCTATATAATTCTGTCATCAAACGTTAATACTATTATTCTTACAACGATCAGTAAAAATGTACTTGGTATGTTTGTTTACATAATTGATTAACAATTTATAGGCATAATAAAAGTCTAATAACCTATTTTTAAATTCTTTTCAATTTACTTTTAATTTTGAACATTAAATGTTCAGTTAGGGCAACTTATAGTGAATCCGTCCTTCGAAATACTTATTTACTTCATAAATAACCCCGTCTTGAGGTATTACATACATTGTAATTAAGTCAAAAAAAAATTCATTGCATAGAATGAAATCTAGTAATAGTAAATATCGTATTTAGTTTAGTAAAGTACGTACTTCCTTGATTTTTATTATGCATTTATATAAAGACCTAATCCATTTGTTACGTTCGTGTATTAATATTGTTAATTTTTTATGTACATGAAAAGTAAATGACCTTTTTATATACTTGTTTACTTAAGTTAATTATCCCTTTAATAATGTCATAAAACTTTAAAATGAAGTCTGGTTACTATGGAATTGTCGGGGTAGATGTGGAGATTAAGACGAAAGGATTTACGAGGGTCAGCTAGGAAATTAAATGACTTGGGCGAGCTCTAAAGTCCGTTACTAAAGGGAAAGAGACTAGCATGTTAGTAAGTTTGTTTTGCTTTCATTACTTTGAACAGATAAGAAAACAGGGAAGAAGGAAGATTATATACTTATAGTGGAGATAGTATGGATAGCGTGTAGAGAAAAAGTTCGTTAAAAAAGCGTTAGCTTTTTCTTTTTCATGCCATTTTAAAATAGTTTCCCGAGGTACTGAATAAAAATAAATATGATCCCGCTTAAATCGTAACAGATAGGGAGAGGTTCCTCTATATGTAAACATTTGCACAGCAGACACATTTTTTACTTTCTCATATAAAGAGAAATTGATGGCTTGAAAATTCGATTTTGAGATTATGATGGATTTACACGTTTTGAGGTCCTGTGTTTTTTTTTTTAAAAATGTCTGTCTGTCATCTGTGCTGACGTGGGGACCCTAGACCCTAGGCCACTAGGCCGACATCAAAAGAATCACACCCCGTGGCGAAATCGAGAATTTAATTTTAGCCAAATTTAGGGAAATTAAATTAAATTTAAAACTCTGAAAAATTTTTTTGAAAATGTTTCCGACGATAAAAAAAAAAAAATAAAAATAATAATAATAATGTAGTCCATTTAAATAAGAAACTAACGATATAAAATGTTTTCTCGGGAATAATCTTATTTTCGAGATATTGATGAATTTAAATCTAATTTTGTTGAAAATTCATAACAAAACGTTTCTGGGTATGGGAGCGAGATTATAAGAAAAAGTTGTCTAAGTTGTCTCGTACCTATTTTTAGGTTTCTGTACAAAGTACAAAAAGAAACCTTTTATAACGGCTCTGTCTGTCTGTCCGTCCGATGGCTTGTTTCAATTTATAAACTACTGTAGCTAGAAACATGGAATTTGGCACACAGGTACCTCTCGGCATTTAAGACAACTGGACACATTTTGGAGTTTTTACACTTAATATTTTCAAGATGGCGGCCCGGCCAATATGGCGGGTGACTAAAAAAAAGTTTTTAGTTACCATGGTATGTTATACATCAATTTAAAGGTCTTGAAGTGTAGAAAAAGAATATGCATATTATAATAGCACACGTAATATTTTCAAGATGGCAGCCAATATGTCGGACGACTAAAAAAAGTTTTTAGTTACCATGCCATGTTATACATCAATTTAAAGGTCTTGAAGTGTAGACAAAGATTATGCAACTATTATCTTAATATTTAAACTTAATCGTACAGAAACCGGCGATTATCGCCTAACGTACTTATGTGAAGCGCGCCTTGCTTGTTTAATTAAAAATTCTCTTTTTTTTTCTTTATCATAATATATATAAATGAAATACATATTTCTTGGTGTTATAGTTATAGAGGACTTTGATAGATGTAAATGGTAAAGTATATTTGAACTAGGAATATACTTGTTTTTATTTTTTTATTATAATGTAATCTTAATACAATGTGATAAAAGTGTTGTAGACTAAAATGGTTTCACTGGTAATATTGTATGTTTTTTATACGTAATTTACTTTAGTAAACTAAACTTAAGAGCAAGGTTGAGAATTGGATTACAGATTTAAACTAAATCTCATATAACCAAGGTTTTTAGATTCACTTCCGTTGAAATTAATCTGAGAAATAAGGCAATCTGCAATATGTAAACCTATTGGGAAATCAATTATTTTGCGTTGTACAGTGGTTTCAACTTACTTCATGAGGTTAAGGGATTTTGCCTGTTAAAATTATGATATCATGGTAGGTGAAGGTAAACACGAGTTATTCGGTACCCAAAACCGCAAAAATCAATTTCCTACACTTCGTTTTAACTTTTAAACAAAACATTTAACAACAAGAGCTATGGCTATGAAATATGTTATCATAGATGTGATAAACAATCTTTACCATTATATTGTTTCTTTACTGATAGGTAATCTCCTTGTTTCATTGAATTACGTATTATGTAACGATACATTATAAATATTTCACAGAATTCCATAATATAAATTTAATAAAACACTCTTGGTAATACATAGATTATGTTGATATGTATTTTTTATGTGTTGGTAAAGAGGAAGGGATACAAGAGTGATAAAAATACACCCCGTTTAGTTTGGATATTCAAACTGAAGGGAAAACCTGGATATTCTGACTGAAAGTCACATCAGATTGCACTCACAATCGGAAACAATAATGGCTTAAACATTTTGGCAAAAATACTCATTTTATTGATTTATATTATTTAAAAACACATTTGAAAAGTGTTTAACGGTGGTTGTTCACTTTTTGTTTTTCTATTTTCAACAAAATCAGATTTATTCATCAATAACATTCATTTCTCGATTTCCCCTCGGAGTTTGATTTTTCTAAATTTGTATATCAAAATCGGCCAGTTTAGGCCGACGCGGCTACCCTTCGACGACATACAGCGCTGACGTCAAACTACAGTCATTTAGACATATTTTAAAAACCACGTTTTTGGACTTAAGGGTCCTCTAAACGTGCAAATCTGTATAAACTGAATTATCGCGCTATCAAAATACTTTTAAATATAAATCATGTTTATATACAGGGTATAACCGACATAAATATAAAAGAAATTAGGTGAAACCTGATTCAAAACGGAGCGAAACGCCGTGAAGCGAACATTTCTATATCAGTGTATTGCCGAGATACGATTTTATTAAAAATAAAGTTATTTATAATTTTTTTTAAAAAAAAAAAAAATAGTGAGCGTTCGTAGCATTTAAATAATTTTCATTTTTCTAAATTTAGAACTTTTGATCTGTTATTTCGTTCTTTAGGTAATCGTTTCCAAAAGGAAGAGTGCATTAGTTTTACAGAAAATTTAACGCTGATTTCGAGAATGCTGTAAAAACATAAGAACAATTTTATTATCAAAAAAGTGTTTTTTTGAAAAAACTTCATATCTCGAATCTCGGCTTCGGAGTGAGATAGAAAAGTGCGCTTGGCGTATGTTTTCCTCTTTTTGGATGTGTTGTGTTTCACCCAATTATTTTGTGTTTAGGTCAGTTTACACCCTGAAAACTACGTGTATGTGAGCATAAATGTGTGCTGGTTTTTATATTTATCACTTTCATCGGGGTATCTGTCTGCCCTTTAAAACAAGAGAGCAAGGAAGATGGAAAAAAAAACAAAAAAAAAAAAAAAAAAACCATTCGGGCTGATATACCATTTGCGGTTACACCTTGCTACGGTTATAGGGCCATGGTATAATTGGGTCAATGGACTTAACCAATGACTACTACAAGAGCTTCGCTTAGTGGTTATGTTAAAGCCAAAAGGACAAAATTAGATTGTGCCGCGGACGAATTAATTGGTCAGAATTATTTGATAGGACTGCAAAATGGTTACCCAGGCTTTCGGAATTTGGTGTAAAGATTCTGAAGAACAAGTTTTTGTTGTTGTGTCAAAGTGTGACTTATCCCAGGCATCGCACATTTGGAATATACTAATATACCCGACAACCGAACATGTGGAAGCTATTAAGAAAATGCAATCTCCTAAAAATAATTACAAAGGGCTGAAATAATTTTTGATACTAATAATTTAATTCAATTACGCAGAACGTAGATACCAAATTGTATACGACTCTGCATAACATTTTTATTAATTTTTTTTTAATAAACCATATAGTGAAAATATTAACTAAATAACAACCAACTGTTTCATTGCGCTGTGTTATTGCTAAGTCACAAAATGTTGTTAAATTTAAAAGTAAGTGATTTAGGAAAGAAAATGTTTGAGTTTGTGAGGGACGTAGAATAGAGAGGGGGAAAGACAAACCACATCACTCACTGACCTAGTAACTTACTTAAATAAATTTGACCTAGTAGAACTTACTTGTACAAGGGGGGACTCTGCTAAACCAATGATCTCACAACGTTTTACACGAGACTTGGCTTATCTTTTAGAACTTACTTGCACAGGGGAAGACTCTGCTAAACTAATGATCTCACAACGTTTTACGCGAGACTTGGCTTATCTTTTAGAACTTACTTGTACAAGGGGGGACTCTGCTAAACCAATGATCTCACATCGTTTTACGCGAGACTTGGCTTATCTTTTAGAACTTACTTGTACAAGGGGGGACTCTGCTAAACCAATGATCTCACAACGTTTTACACGAGACTTGGCTTATCTCTTTACGCAAGTGTTTTTGTTGGGATAATTATATATATTAAAACAACAGAAAACTGAAATTTATAATTTCATGCCGATCACGATTGTCGCTAAAACAAATCAAACTTTAATATTGCTAAGTTTTATTCCTAGGTTAGTATTACAATTCTAGGAGATTTTTCGTTGTTTTGAAGGTCACTGCTTGATTTGTGCAGGTATGTTTGTTTGAAGTAGAGGATTGTATGGACCTAGAATATCAATGAAGTTACCTTTATTGTGAGAGGAATACAACTCAATAAATGTAAATAATATACCTAATATATTCAGATCGTCTTTAAAAGAGACGTAGTAGTTTGTGTTCTGATCTGAAACAAAAGTCGAAAGATAATACACGTATATTTGATTTATAATAATTACAATTTGTTTTATTTTTAAAATAAATTTTAATTGCGTAAATTTACTAAAGTAATAATAATTCGAAATAAAACGGGTTTGTTTTAATTAATTGTATTTTACAAGACTAGGTCATTTTAAAAAGGCTTTACTGACTAAAAAAAGTTTTTAGTTACCATGCCATGTTATACATCAATTTAAAGGTCTTGAAGTGTAGAAAAANCATTTAAAAAAAAAAAAAATGTATCGAATCTATTTTTGGATTATTGATGCCTGCCTACCTATATTAAAGTAATACTTCATTTGTTTGGATTTTTACTAGTTGGGAAATATTTCCTAATATTAACTTGTTCATTTAATTTGTAAAATACCCAGGAGATTGACACGTTTATAATGGAGTTTGACGTTCCATTTGACAGATTTTTTATTGTTTTAGTTTCCCACTTATTTAATTAAAAAAAAAATAAGGTAATTCATTATTAGCTTATCATTGGTCATAAGTATCAAGCTTCTGCGCTCATTTGTTTCTCTTAATCATACATATATTTACTTATACTTATAATATCTTTAAAAGTACTTATTTGATTTTTAAGTAATTTGGTTGGTTTGTCGAAAGTAGCCAGATTGCCCCAGATTAATGTTAACCACCTGCTCTCATTAAATTTTGCTAAATGGATGCTTTTATTCGTGGAAAAAAAAGAAAACAATTTTGACAGATTTAAAAATAGCCTGCCAATTAATGTGGAACATAGCTTCCTCGCGTCTTTCAGCGTATACTTTAATGAGGTTATCTTTTACACACCATTATTGCCTAATTTATTAATTTTTCCACTCATTCTTTTAAAAATTCGTTTAAATTATATATGCGACCAACAATGGGCTGATTATGACCTAACATCCAAATTAAATAAAATCGGACGAGGTATTGGTATTGTTTAAGATGTTGGTTTGCGAAAATTTGTTGATAGACCGACAGATATAGACACGAGACCATAAAATGTCCCTAAGGATTTTTTGAAATCGAGATAATTATAATTCGCTCTTCAGAACTCGGAAGCAAAATGGGAACAATTATTTAATAATTTAGTCAATAATGGTTGTAAAAGCATAATATCAAGAAAGTAGGATACACGGAAGCTAAGCGCTGCACTCATAATAATTGTTTATTTTAATATTTATTTATTTATACACTACATTCACGTTAGGGTTGCGAAAATGTTATGGAGAAATTTATTAGGGTCGCGTCATCAAAATCTATGTTCCTCTTTGATACAAACCGGTTTCGAACACCTTAATTATCATCAAAAAATGGTAATGACCAAGTGAAATTTTAATCAATTTTCACAAATCAAAACAATTATTTAAAAATGATTACCAATTAAATTGTTTTTCCTGTATCTTTATCCATTTCCTACACTCTATTACCGGCTGACAGAGTTTCTCAGGCTATTTGTAATAGTACATTACGCGTCGATTGCGGAAAGTAGCTTTTTGCATGCGAGAGTGGAGTTTGCACCCGAGCGACAGCGAGGGTAGTAAAACCACACGAGCTTAGCAAAATGCCGTTTTTGCACGAGTTGCGTACCGTACTTTCTACAATCGTTAGATTTTAATAATAAATACAGAAAAAAGACTGCCAATTAGTATGGCACATAGCTTCCTCGTATCCTATCATGTACTTTATTGTTATATTAACATTAACATTATTGTTATAATATTACTTTATTGTTATATTATTTATTGTCTATAAACTATTAATAGAGTTAGCGATCTTTAACACTTCATAGCGGTGTCGCTGTTGGTTTTACTAAAAAATTGTATTTGAAAAAAATGTTTGTCTCATTGAATAGATGAAGTTTGATTTTTTTCCCGGCCTAAAATTCCAATTTTAAATTAAAAATTCACGCTTACGTGAGCGTTACGCGTGAACGCTTGGACGGATAACGTTTTCCAACGACGGATAACGTTGTACTTCCAGTATGTAAGTTCGTATGTATTTCTCTTTTGATAAAGATGGCATTAATTCATTAGTTGTATTTTGTGCCGAATCAATTATTTCGGGAGGCGTATTATTCTTCTCATATTCGTCATTATCACTTAAATCACTCATTGATTTTCAAAAAACCTTATACAAACAGTTACTTTTATTAAATGTAAACACACTCGCTAATCGTGCGTAAAGGTGAAGAATTCTTCTTCTTTACCGCCCAAGGGTGGTAAAGAATAGAAATTCTTCAGAATTATGAGACGTGCATGCGCAATGAATACAAGTATGTAAAGAATCACTTTCTACGCATCTAAACAGAGATACAATGTTTATATTTCGTACCAATCGTAGATAAACGAATATTACAAAAGGTTAATTTACTAATACAATTATAATGCTTATTACTGTGACTAAAAATGTTTTTGTGTAAAATATCAGATTTAATGTGCAATATCAATCTGAGGTTCATACTAAGTCTCATGAACGGTTTTATTGTAAATCCCCTATTATTAACTATACTATTTTACCTGTACTATAGTATTATCTTTACACATGTCATTTTTATTCATTGTTACATTTTTTTGTTTAAATTTGTCTTTTGCGGTGAATTTATCTTCAATAAGTGATATCTTCAAATATTTGTGTTTTTATTATTTTTTTTATACTAAAATTGAAAAAAGATCAATACATTTAAAAAAAAAAAAAATGTATCGAATCTATTTTTGGATTATTGATGCCTGCCTACCTATATTAAAGTAATACTTCATTTGTTTGGATTTTTACTAGTTGGGAAATATTTCCTAATATTAACTTGTTCATTTAATTTGTAAAATACCCAGGAGATTGACACGTTTATAATGGAGTTTGACGTTCCATTTGACAGATTTTTTATTGTTTTAGTTTCCCACTTATTTAATTAAAAAAAAAAATATTACTAAATCTATTTGGAATTTAAATTTTGTTTATTATACTACGGTTCTCGTCTCCATTATTTGACTTTTTTTTTTTTTTTTTTTGGTTTAAATATTGAAACATAATTATACAAAAGAAACCCGGAAAATTCTTTAAGATACATAAATAGTTATATTAAACTTTTTTTAAAGAAAAATATAATTCTCCTTGAGAATTATATTTCATATTTCTTCCCGGTCTTAACTAACGGATAAAAAAATCGAGGAACATTATTATAAAATTTCAAGAGATTTGTTTTGCGTTTGAAAAATCTCGAAACAGTCAGGAGAACAAAACTAAAGGCACTTAAGATTTCAAGAAGCTTAACTGACAAGAAGATAAATTATTGTTCTTAAAAGTCGCCTTTTCTCTCTTTTCAGCCCTAAAGGCTTTCCAACTGTAGGAAAGAAAGCTCAACTTTTTGATTAATCGCGCTAAAACTTATAATGCAAGGCTACTCTGGGTAAGCTCTTAACGAATTTAAGCGAGGCTAGGAGGACTTGAAATATTCTTTTAAGGTGTTTTTCTCTTACCGTTTGAAAATTTTATTTTAGTTGTAAAATAGAATTCAGAAAAAACTCTTGACATACACATTTATTGAGGTAGTCCCCATCCCCATTCTGTTGCATCCTTACCCTAGTCTCTATTCTCCAATTATTATTATTTGACTAACTATTATTATTTATCCGATCATTATTATTTATCCAATTATTATTGTTTATGCACCACTTAAACGTAATTATCTAATTATCTTGTAAACTGGAAGCGACTTATTAGCGAAATTGTCGAAGTTTACACTAAAATAAATAATCCTACCCCAGATTAATTGTTGTATCCCGATTTAAGACAATCATATTATATTTAATGTACGACGACAACACTGCTTACTGTGTAACCACTCTGTTCCTTTTGTTGTGACACAATGTCATTCTAAATGTGTGTTTTTAGATTTTTATCCAGTTTAAATATAAGAAGTTAATCTATTCAATATACGAGTGCTTATTACTTTAAAGATATAACATTAATAACCTCGGGTAATTGGACTCCGTCATCTTTTCATTTAAAATGATTGCTATTATTTCACTAACTAGACTTTTCCCGGGATAACGGCTGACCTAGTTTCATTGTTATTCAAATGGAATTTACAAATCATTTTAAATTCATTATCGACGGAACTGTTTATCAAAAAATCAACGATTTTTTTGGACCATGATGAAATCTATCATTCTTAATAATAAAGTATCTACTCCATCGAAGTATTTCCTACTTTTGTAAATACTAACACCAGTGTATTACCCTTTTATTGGTATATTATTAATATAAGTACATATATATATATATATATATATATATTTATTATCGTATTTGGTGTAATAATCTCTGTGATAATTTTGATCTTCAAAGTAAATGTAAATGTGACAAAGTAAAAAAAGTAAGAATTGAGCCCAACGCAAACTCCTGAAGCAAGGACGTTAATATTTGGAAAAAAGGCTTCTCCTAAAGGAGTAAGCACTCACAGATAAAAGATATTTCCAATCAATCCCAGGGTATGGAGAGACACGGAGGGTAGTGGAGCCAGTGGAGGTACAAAAGCTTCTTCTCCTAGAAAGTTAAGCGTAGAAAGTTAATTATTATAAAGCCTGGGACAAATGGCATATTTATTTTTTTTAAATATCTTTTCCTGCTCAAACGTATGATTATTATCAAAAAAACTTTTGATAAAATTATATTTCGTGACATTTCTTCTTTTTAGGGTTTCGTTGGTAAAACCAACTCAAACCGAACTCTGCACGGTTCCAATAACTCATGATTTATAAGAGATAAAAACGCTCTAGTAATTCAATATGACGGATAGTTCATGTCACGAGGAAATTATTATTATTATTATTTTTTTTTTTTTGAAATTTCGAGTGGAGTATCAAATGAAAGGTTTTAAAGAGTAGGCTACAAGAATTGTTTAATTTTCCACGCCATTTTCTTCTAAAAGAATCAACATTTTGCGTGCCCCCTCCCCCTCTTATTTTTTAACTAATTTCATGTTCACAATAACAACGAAACCTTTTTTTATGTGAGACTTCAATCGCAACCATTTTATTTTCTCTCTCTCTTTGCCTTATTTATGAACTAGCCGTTAGGCCCGCAGTAACGGGCAGAATAATAAATATGGTTTAGAAAAAGAGCTGAGAGATAATTAGTTATAATTGAAATAG